>JAPYZR010000451.1:0-36699 GCA_030522945.1 Trichopria nigra | reverse complement strand
AAACTTTTGATCGGCATGACAAAAACTATAAAATAGCACAGTTTCAGCGCATTTGACCGAAACCCATTTTCCATAAGGATTTATCCGGGGTCCTTTTCTTTTAATTACGATATATTGATATCCTTGTATATAAATGCGTAACTTAATATGTATAATTAACTACGTAGCCACATAAACCTTACAAAGGGTTTCATAGCTTTAATAAGAAAAAGCAAAACTTTCTTATGTTTCCTATATAAAAGCCTTACAGTATAAAAAGACAAAACATATTACGTTTGGTAATATATTATTATATAATGAATTAATAGAGTGTCATTAAAACATTGCAATCTGCAGAAGTACTGAAAATGATTTACATCGTTCCCATTAGATGCTTAGATCTAATAGTCTGAACAAATTCTAGCAGTGCCACGACGAATTTTTCGCTGAATAACTAATATACAAAATTTTCCATCGCGTTGGATTTCTGACGAAACTGGATACACAAACGTCGAAAATGTATGTGAAGGCACACCTTACTCTCACCTGCATTTAAAAATCTTCTGCACGAGCTTCAATTAAAGCTAGACTAAATACGAATTCAATTACGTACTCGTAGAACAATATTCGTCCCAAAAAAATAGGACAAGAATTTATTGTATTTTGATTAAATTTTCAAAGGAACTTTTAAATTGGACTATTTCCTAAAAATTTAATAAAAGTTCTATAAAAAAATTGACAAATCAACTATACAGAATGCCCTGTACGGCGCCGGGCACGGCAGCTATGTTGCCATCCCAGCAAACCAACATAATTAAAAATTGATAAAAATTTATTTATATTCGAATTATTGAATAAAAAATATGAAATTATGGAATCAAATTGAATCATCAGTTACTCGATGTGTATTATAATTTTTGAATTTGAGGTTTCATATTTATTATTTGAAAGTGAATCAATTTCTATTAATTTTGATATGATGGGATATTTCTGCGTATGTTTCGACCAATATGGAACTCCGGAAACGATGTTTCTTCTACTACCTTTCTTTCATGCATAGATTTTTGATCAAACGCAATTACGTGGCTGGTTCACGGCCCTTACATGTGTTTTTATATGGGTTTTTGACTCGTAAATGGACTGTTCATATTTGGGCTACTTTAGTCATGATCATGTCTTTAGAATGATGCAACAAATAAAGGCCAATGAAATCGAATTTTCAAGAACATTAGTGTCGAAATATTTCTAAGAGATGTTTCTTGATCGATTTTTTATTTCTAACAAAATTAATAAACCGTATAGTTTTCTGAAAACAAAGAACCAATGAAATGCCTGCATTTGTTTTGTCGAAAATTTATGTCACGTCATTTCGTTTGCAACTATAATTTTAACATAATCTAGAAAGAAAATCGATAAATCGATCAATTACTTGCTCCAACATGGCACCAGAAAATATTGATCTATTGTGAATTGATTGGAATAAAAACAAATAAGAGCAGTGAAACGCAAAGACCCATTTGTGTTTATACCATTGAAGTGTACAATTGTTCCTAATGATAGTTTTGTATTCTGGAATGAAGCAACTGACTCGTCGCTCCTTAAACCGTCGTTTTGGTAGCTGTTTCGGTTTCATACGCGGGAGAGGAAGTTACTGCCTCTCGTCAGGAGTGCAAAAGGTATACAGACAGTGATAACAGAACGTAATAATGAGGCTAAATAGAAATTGGTGTGGTCATCTTAGTAATGAAACTGCGAGGGACGTAAATATTGCCGCATGTTCCTTGACGGTTTCTTCTCGCTCTTCGCCTGCGACTCTATATGCGTTCCGACGGACTTGTTATTTGTATAGTGCTACCCATTAAATTCAGAGTAATTGCTATGAACCTAAGCACATAAACAAAACGTGCACTGTAAACGATTCCTATTTCATTGCGCGTTAGTTGCCGCGTCACGTTTCAGTCCTCCAATCACGTGAAAATAGAAAACATTATATTAGATCGCTATGGCCATAAAAAGTCGAGACCTAGAATCTTTAAGCAGACTACCTAATAATATCATATTTTTTAAATGTTTTGAAAAAAAGTTTGTTAAACCAACTTAAAAAAGTGAAGAACCAAGTGATTTCCCACGTTTGTTATATAAATTTTCTCTTTACACATTTGTATATGCGTTCAATGAATTTAATTGCATATCATTTTTTATTTTAATTTCCAGACATTCAAGCGATACATATAAATAACTCACCTCATCATACATTCGATAGAATGATAAAGCAGTTTGCGCGTGTCGTGCACGTGGATAACGTATAGGTCATTAATAACGGGCCATTTGGTGCCAAGTGTCAACGCGACCGATGGCCAGTACAACATCGTGAAATGGGCATAAATACTGGCGATCCCTCAGGACGCATCTCGCCCTCCCACTCCCGTTCCTTTCTCTCCTGCCCTCTCGCTCGATCTGGTTCTCCACTGCACGAGTTTCGAAATGCTCCAAAGGGGATGCAGAAGGACCGAGCGACTACCTTTACGACCTTATGAATATGTTATCAGTGTAGCTTTTGATGACGGGATTTTCACAGGTTCTCGAAGCACGTACCGATAAATCTTTGCGTCAATATTTGTCCAGCTGAGCCAAACTAAGATCGAATCCGATGCAATGCATGTCGTCAAGTTTTATGAGTAGCCCGTAAAAAACATATACGACTGAAAATAGCGATGCTTAATGTTGACGAAGGCAAACATCCGTACGAAATCGGACCAATACATTGTACTCTTCCGTTTGCAGTCAAAGAAAGCCTCAGTTATATTAGTATATATTATTTGCCAAATTATAAATTGAGATATGTTTGTAATTCTATTGCGTTAAAATGAGTATATTTTATTGACTCTATGCGAACATTTTTAAATTAACTAAAATTAATGACATCCCCTGTGATTCATACAACATGTTGCAATATATAAACATGAAAAGTTTTTATTAATTACTGGTACAGCGACGGATGATTAAGTATCGAACGACTGCAAGAAGAAGAAAATTCCGTTATAAATGTATATCATCCAGCCAGAGATGGGCCATAAAAGCTGCATTTACCGCCAGCGCCTCTCATGAATGTTCTACGCCACCAAGATGGTCGACAAAAGCAATATATGCAGACAATGTTCCGAAATACACGTACAACGGTAAAAGTCACCAACATTAGCGTGAAAATTTTGCGATGGTTTTATTTCATTTTCGTTTTATGGTTGAAATGTAATAAAAAAAAATTGCTTACTTAAATTACAGAAATTCACTGTTCATTGTATTAGAATAATAGTCAAAATATTTATTTAGTGCGCTCGAGAAATTCTGACACGAATATTCTCATTCTTTGCATCAATACATTACTATACTTTTAGATACAAAGCAACATTAAGACAAAATTAAATCTAACTTTTTTTGTAATTTTTGGCTAATATAACTCATTGCCGTACTATAGAACGTATTTTTTTTTTTTTTTTTATATAAAAATGGAACTCAAAAGGATTAAGAGAACTTTGTTAATATAATGAAATAACTTACTACAATTTAATTGGCAAGAACAGAACTTTTATAAAAAAAAAATTCTATAGAAAGTTATTTAACCGTAATTTTCAGAATGCTTTTTAAGTCTCATTGTATCACATAATTCAAGGATTTTATGTTTTACTGTATCAGCGAGGCTCAACAAGAGCGAGAAGACATGGCTTTATGATGCAAAAGCAAGTTTACGACTTTTAATTTATTCTCAAGGGATAATTCTAATTGAATTCGCTCTTCTCTCTAATTGTCACTTTTTGTTAAGGTCCATTGATATGGCGTTATTAATGTGGGGTATACGTAAGAATAATTGATTTTGATGCTTAAAATGTACAGTTTTACTTCCTATGGATATTGACTTATGATTGAAATTTTAAATACAAAAGAATGATTAAATAAATCTCTGGTTTGAGCTTCAAATACATGTTGTCAATCCACAGTTAAGAATTAGCGTATTACCTAACGAGGGTGTAAAGTATACTTTTACGCACGAGTTATAGGGATTCTATTTTTGTACTTGGATGAGTAAAGATAATGCGTTAAGTACTTTACGCATTCACTTCACTCTCACAGTTACAAAAACTTTATTTATACACAGAATAATGATATAAAGTAAGTAAATATAATTCCCTTGTAGAAAATGTCACCAGTTTCTGACTAATTTTTCTGGCCTCTATGTTTAAAGAAATGTAGTCCAGACAAAATGGCCCTAACTGGTCTTTTTTCTACAAGGGTTACAATTACTCTGAATGCAATACGTATATATTGGAAAATCATCGTTAGTTGAATTATTTTGTTTTATATATAAGCTGGGGACATTTCATAATTATAACAAACTAAATATTATGGTGCGAGATTGTTCCTTTATTTTAAAAGTGCAAATGCATTTTAATCCCTCACGAAACTCACATATGTTTGGGGTCGGAAATGACATTCAATTGGGTATGACCTCTTAGCTTTTTCAGTGTTTGTCATGTTAATGTTACAATGTTCAATTTTTTGTCAATGTTACTTTTGTCATGATTGTCATAACATAAAATATATTAGGACATTTTTTTAATGAAATCTGAAACTTTAATTCATTCCTAAAAACATTTATATATACACAATATTAACAGTACTATAAATCAAAGAATGATGTAAAATGTTATTATGAACACCGTGCTCTTTTCCTTTTGTAAGCATGCTTGTTTAATAGAATTCTTACTTTTTAACAATAAGTTATGAAAGAACTCGGCTAACTCGGAAAACATAGAAAATAAAACGGTTATGTAATATTTATATAATCGTTACTGGTTACATAAATGTTTCATAGTCGTTATAAATTTCTTACTTCTGTGTTTGCTGGGAAGTGTTCGATTTCGATTGTCTCCCCTGAATAAAATATACGATAAAACATGATAGTTGTCTATGTTGCCTTTTTCCATAATTTTAAGAAAAATTATTAAAAGCAACATAGAAAACTAGTTTTTCTATCATGTTTAATCGTATTTTTTACTATATAGGGTCGATTATTTCGATTATTTAAAAGTTTGATTTTAAATTTGGTAACGTATACAAAATCTTCCATTTATATAATACTACTTAAAACGAATAGGATAAACAGTTCTGTGATTTTTTGCTCGCTTGATCACATCATATGTAAAAAATTAAAAGTTAATAAATTTAATTTATAATTTAAATATAACAAAAAATGTAATTCCTACTACTATAAATAAATAATATATTCTAGTATACATAATCCAAAAAATAAGTCTTTCTTTGAAAAGAATGCAAATACTAAAATTCAATTGACAAATTGATTTGTTTACTTATTTGCTCGTAGAGATATAAATTTAAGTTTACTAAGCGTTAAAAATATATTTGTGTACATGAAAGTTAAAACAAGGAAAAGTACAGAATTGTCAGACTGAATTTACATTACATCCTCAATTATCCTGAAATTCTACTATAAACTTATATAATCGATATTGATTGGTAATGTAAACCAGCAGAAGTACAACAGCAACAAGCTTTAAGAGATGAAAATGCACGTCATTATAGTTACTCATCGAAGTTGACGCGTAAACTTGTCGTCCCAAGCAGCAACACTGTAAACTAGGCTACGCCGCTGCTCGAAAAATAACACGATAAGGGATTTGATGCGACCATCGGGGATAAAAAGTTACAGCGTTTTAATTCAGGAGTAAAGTTTTGAAGATTTAAGCAAAATGTAGAATATTTATTGGTAAATAAGTAAGTCAAAACTTTTAAAATTGCTATCTTTCGTAAACAATGATAATGTTCAAAATTTGCAAATAACAATTTAATGCCTTCTTATAAATAATAAGCGGCCCAGTCCGCTCCAATTTTTATATAATAAAATCTTATTGATTTATTTTTAAATTAGTGTTATCGCTTATTAGTTCATCGTTTATCAAACCATGACCAAAATTTAGCTCTGATATTATTTTTCCATTGCTTTTGAATGTTATTGATTGTAAAATTCTATGCTGATTGCATTAAAGTCTTTTTGCATACAATTTGCGTTTAATGTTTATGATCAGCATTTATCTTCATTCCCGGTAGCGTTTTTACGGTGTGATCTTATTTCATTGTGATTTTAGTTCTGAATTGATGTTGTACAATTTCATTTTTTTATACGTAATTGAAATTATGGTGTTTGTTTCTGAATTCTCTCAAGTAGTGGCGTTATTTTTCTATAAGTTGTTGTTACTTGTTTGCATATATTCCGCGTTGTTTACGTAACCCCCGGGATCGTTTAATTTTCATTCCTTTGCTTTAATCCATTTAATTATTACATAAATTATCGCTTTGTATGTATGATGAGATAATTGGAATAATTTCACGTATTTATGAAATAATTGGATGTTATTTTATACTTCGTATTATTTTAAGCTTATCATTTAATATGTATCGATATATTTCTGATTTTTGTAGTGTTTCCACCATCCGGAAGGTCGTACTGTTTCATATCTCTCATGCTATTTAATATGATACCCAAACTTCTGTACGGATAACATATAAATCTACATTCATAAGAATGTGCTCGTGTGAAGCGGAAGGGGGGGGGGGGGTTGCATTACTTATACACATCGTTCAATATCCCATTAGTCAAAGTGAAGTCAGCGATTACTCGCTTTCAATCTCACCGATCACGAGACGCTGACCGTTGCTCTTAAACGAGACTGGTAGTTCGAGGTCATTTTCTATTGAAGGGACAAACTGGATTGACCGAGTGACCGATTGTGCCACTGTTTTAGTGGTAACTACTTAAACGATATTACCACATTACGACATAAAGTTGTTTGGTGAATAACATAGTAGGGCAAAGTTTAAAAGTTTATTATTGAAATCAAATCAATTTATTATTATTGATCAAATCAATTTACGTAAATCTGTTTATAGTAATTTAGTTGAATAAACCAGATTTAATGGAAATGACAATTGCTAAAAATTCATTTATAGATTTAATAGGAAAATAATGTACCTATGGAATATGAATACGTGAAGATTTGTCAAACTCAGTATTGCAAACATGTAAAAATAAGTAACATCTTAGGAATAAAAACAGCACAGCCTTATAAGTAAAATCATCGACATCTTCCTACATAGGTCATTCAAGTATACAATGTTTATGTCTATACCCGATGCGGTTAGATCAAATATCAGCAGCGATACTCCGAGTGCCTAAAACAATGCAATGATATTTTAACTTTGATATACCAATGGTGTTAGAGCACTGGGCCTCGCTACAACCTGTATGACACGACGTGGAAATTCCCTTTGATGTAACTCGCGTATCAGTGTTGCACTATTGCGCGGGTGGCGCGCTCGCGCACATATACAAGCGCCAATGACTGACTAAATTGGAATGACGAACTTGGTGGCACGATCCTACCCTCACTCATGAACTCTCTGTCCAAACTGGCCTGTAATTACTTCAGATGGGAAACTATGCCGAAAATTCGTTTAACAATACCCATTTAAAAATACTCGTCGATCTGTGCAAATTCCATTAGGCTCTCTTGTGATTCTAAAGTTAGGTATTTGTGAAAACCGAATCAATGGTTTTCGACGTGTAACCGTAATAATATACTTTATACTATTCAATTACTTTTTTCGTATATAAGTAGAGTGACGTGGTTCACCAAAACGTTCAAATTTCTATAATAAAATAAAATTTGTTACTCACATGTAGTGAATTCTTCATATTAAAAAAAAAACATTTGATAATAAAGAATAATACAAAGTGCACAGGCATAATAACTAAGAATAATTCTATCCAATAATATAATATATTATAGTCAATGTATATTAGCATAACAGATTTATATAATTCTATACAGTCATATTACATTACAGTAACATTATACTTTTTAAATTAATACAATAAAATACAAAAAATGCATCCTTTCTTTATCTTGCCAGTCACGACAAGAATATAAGGAACCATTTTTAAAAATTGTTTTTCTAATCCAGTAGTGATTTCTAAAGGATCACCAGCTTTCCGCAATAAGTATGAAGATATTCCAATGAGAGAGTAAATTCAATTTCGATATTGTGACAAAAGGCCAAAAAGTAATTATGAAAAGCGAATGTTTTCAAGGGAGGTTCTCTATATATAGTCAAAATCGACCACATGAAAAATTGCTATTTTGTTTTCATCCTTAGGGTCTTCAAAATGCGTAGTCAAAAGAACCCAATATGGCGCTGGCATAGCTGATTAGATGTAAGTGTAAAAAAAAACAATACTTACGATGTTTTCTTCGTCAAACTTTAAACGCGTTTTTCCCGAAACACCTTTCTTTGCACGCCGCACACGGTTCCCCTTCAACGACTTAACAGATTTCGATGTTTGACCGCTCAAATTAAAACTTATTCAATTTAAAGAACCATTAAGAAGCGATTTTTTTTACGAAACATTTGTTATTATTGTTTCTTTAACGTTAAAAAAAAAAACAGGAAATAAGTTTTTTCGAATGGCCGCTTTTTTTTAAAGTGTTTTTTAAAAATCGGAAATTCATAAGGCCTCCAAATTTCATCTATTTTAAGAATATTTTAGGTTTTTTCGTTTCAGATCACTTGGCAGGGCTATAGAGTGTGTGCAGCGTACATTGCTTATCGCCGCGCACGGCTTTTATCAGTGAGGACTGGATCCACCATTTTTATTTTTTTTTCGAAATGTTGTTTACTTCTTCAAATATGTAGTACTTCTCATAAAAAGTTTGTTCAAAAAAGATTTAGGTTCGCTTTATCAAAATGAATAAAAAGCATATTCATTGGACCGCCACAGTATGTCTTATTTCCGGTGGCAAATGGTATCTAAATTTAAATGTCGTAGAATATATAGATTTTCATAAAGATGATATGTAATATGATCTCTCGTGGATCCATCAATACTTTCCCCATAAAGTATTTTATGATGATACATTTTCTGTTGTCAATATAAAAGTGGCAAAAATGAAAATGAGCTTTGAATTTTTATGTGTTTCTTCTATTCACACCAACCATGTTTAAGAATGCGATAGTATACGTGGTTCCTAAAAAGGACTGCATTGCATATGTATATTATATCTACTCTATTATGTATGCTCAAATAATGGACATGAAACGTATTTATGTATACATAAATACCCTATCTTTCTATGTATATATGGGGCATTCTTTGTGAAAAAAGCCACCCCTGTCCACTTTAATTTTTAAGGTAAAATAATCTTATAATGCTTAACTTTTTCGTTCAATTGACACACTTTTCAATACTTGTTAATATTGGTATGTCTATATAATATAACATAATTCGGAAACTTTTAATTTTTCAAAATTAAATGTCACCTCAAGTTGAAGCATTTTCTTCAATTATGAGATTATTGTCTTATCATAAGGAACTGTTTGCATATGATTTCATCCCGAAATCGAGGGCCGCATTACAGGAAATTTGTACGTTCACTCTTTCGCTTTCACGTAAAATGAATGTAAAAAATGTTACATCGACATCTTACGAATGTTAATTAACACATTAATGAATAATGAATAATAATAAGATAATGTAATACGAAAAATATAAATTAATGAATCGGCCCTAAATTTAACTTATTTATTAAATTGAAGCTGCATGTCCATCTTAACATAGAGTGAAAAAATATTTACAACGCATAGAGTGAAAAAATATTTACAACGCGGACTTAATATACACACACTGCGACGAAATGCTACTCTATTTCTTGGGCACGTTGCAATTAACTTTTACGTTATTATTAAAAGGGTTTGTATTTAATAAATATTACTAGATGCTGTAATAATAGTAATAACAGTAGACTATTCTCAATTTATTAATTTTTGTATTTCCCTCACACTGCAACTGTAATTAAATATTCATTTCGAAAATTACTTATTACTAATAGATCTATATATACATTAATGTTTAGTTGCAGAAGCATACTAATTGCATAATTTAATTACGTTATCTATTTGAGAAAATTCCCTTTGGAAATATCTCAGAGTATGCAGGATGTATGTCGTATTTTAATTCCTGTTGCGAATGTAAGAGATTGATTTGAAATAAATTATAAGAAAATGCGAACACTGTTATGAAGCAAAGTATCATATTTTCTACTCTTAGTCCCGACACACGACTTTTAGAAAAAGGGTTAAAATAATTATTTCTTTAAATTGACCAAAAATAGGAACTACAACATTTTAAATGTTATAAAAGAATTTAGACGAGATTTAAAAAAAAAAGTACATTGGAAATTGCAGTAAAAAAGGACGTACTCAATTTTAATGAGTTTGGTGAAAATGTAATGAAGCTTATGTGATCAATTATTGTTTATATTTTTAAAAATGTATTTCTTTTTGCAATTTTGAATGGTTTTCTGTAATCGAATATATTTTAATTACTGATTTTTAATTGATATAAAAAAAAAATCTCGGAAGTAATACAATATCTTGAAATTACCATATACTCCTATTTACAGCGATATAAAATATGTTTTTTATTATTTATCCAATAAATAATCAGGATAGTTCACAAATGATCATCAGCTTTCGTTGCGTTAAAAATTATTTTTACTATAATTTTGATTTGATTGCAAAAAAATATCAATATCAATATCAAACTTATCTCATTATTATTATGTTATTGTAGTCATCAAAAGAAAAACGTCTACTAACTCCTCTATGTGTCGAGGATATTCGTCGGCGTTATTGGCAAGATTGGTTCATGATTGTTGAACAAAACTCTTCCGAGTAAAACGTCATAAAGTGATATTTGAAAGACGGAAATGATGCCGGTACGTGCACATAAACTACACGCATAATAATTATTGTCGTGTCGGCAGAGATTGGTTAGACCTAACATAGTTGCAGCGATAGGAGCCAGCTGTATCCTATTGTCTAGCTAATTACATCGGGGACTTGGGGATGCCGGTGCATAGTTGCACCAAAATTAACTAATCTACTGATGAAAGAAGCCCTGCTAAACACGCCCAATGAACACCCGGCTGCACGAAACGCGCCAACAGCTAAATGGAATTTATCAGCGCCACCAAAATGCCACATCGTTGTCAGTGCATGATTTTTCACGAGATAATCACTAATGCGTTTGCATTTTCGCTATCGAACTGGAAAGTCCCGGACCGGCAAATTGTATTTCTAAATTATTTATCGTTATATACGAACGACCTACCCGCGAAATATAATTATAATGCAATTTTATCAACGTTCTCAATGAACGATCAATAATGTATATGTGTGTATTAAATTTAAACGATTTGAGTTAAATAAATTTCTCCGTATTTTTTTTCGGTTAATTAAATTTTACCAAATAACCAGTTTAAATATAAACAGTTATTTCACGTCCAATTTCAGTCTTGTTCGAGTGGAATAAATATAGAAGACATTACCATACTACAGATTTCAAGAAATGCATCTTGAAATATAATTCTTTGAGTAGAATATTCTGCACAGACACACACATATCTTTCCATGCACGGGCATACACATAGAAAGCCATGATATGTACATCAGTAAATATTACAATAGAAAAATATTATTTTTAAAAATGTTATAAATTATTTCAATTTATATATACTAATAAATATTAATGACTTTTATTAAGAAGTATTTGTTTATTATTATTTTTTTTTATTTATCGCAGTTAGAAATATATATACATATTAACATATATGGAATCCTTAAAGTTATTCAAAACTCACGATCCACATTTAATTAATAAATGTATCGTCGTTCTTAAATCTATATGCACATAGTAAACGTACTCGTGTATTACATCGTGAAGTTGAATTAAAAAATCGATTAAAACGTTCTGACGTTGGAACAGAAACTTAATATCACGATTACGAAAAAACTGAAAACCATTATTTAACCATTTGGTGGCAAAGGCGTAAGCATAAACGTTATAGGGTCCGAATGTTGTTTTTCGTACTTGAATTTTTAAAACATTCTAGATTGTGCGTCACTTTTTGCAACATTTAAAAAAAAAACAATATTTAAACACTAGTACGGCATCATTTGACAGAATTATCGCAAAACACCTTAGTATGAATTCATTACACAGAACGTAAAAAAAAAAGTTCATTGCTGTGGGGTTGATACCACTATATACCTACGCATTTTGACTATAGGGGTTTCTCCGCTCAGTTGAGAGAACCCCTCAAAAAACTGTAAAAAACATGTTGTTATAGCGAGAAAGGCTTCAAAAAATAGAATATAATTTCTCTCAGATTGAGATCAAACAGAATATTATTGCTAACCGCACAAACACACTTGCATCAGAATTTCCTGATTTTTAGACTGTAAGAAAAACTGGATACAACAGCAGTCTGAAGGTGAATCTGAAAATGATTACATATCTGATATCGTAAATTTTGGCAATATACTCACACAGTTACCGAGTATAAATTTAATTTTGTGAACAGAAGATTTTATTTGGAACGTTATACATCTGCATGAGGCCTGAAACAAAGGTGACCTCATCAACGAGAACTAAATTGCTTGCGTACGCGTTTGTCGTCGAACGACCTTAAGGATTTCCATGACTATTTTTGCCTTTTTCTTGTGTTTTCCTTCACAGCATCCAGCAATAGTCCGCCATCATATTCACGCCCCAGTTTCCTTGCCATCTACGTTTAAATTCCTTCAATTCTTGAGGAAATCTTTCGCCTTGCTCTTCACTGAATTCCCCAAGGTTTTGCGGAAATTTATCAGGGTGCGAATCAAGAAAATGAAGTTTCAAATTCATTAAGCAAGCTAACTTTTAAAAGTTTTCTACCATATATTTTCTACAGTGTTCCTGTAGTTTTTGCATATGAGAATTCATGAGATAGCCGTGTACAAGGACTTGATGCTACGCAAGTTGATCTGTTCAATTTTTCTTACATGCAGTCTAAACATCATGAAAGTCTGATGCAAGTGTGTTTGTAGATTTACCAATAACGTTCTATTCTATCTTAACTTATTAAATCCAATTCTATTCTTTTTAAGCCTTTCTCGTTATACAAATTTTACATTTTTTTGAAATTTTCTCTGAAATGAGCGTGGAACTGGGGTCCAAATTCGTAGGTATAACATCATCTCAATCTTAGAAAAATAATTTTTTTGTGGGCCTGTGTAATTTTTCAAAAACAGAATTTTGTAACGGGTTAAAAATTAAATTACAACATTTTTATAGCGTTCAAATTTGATTTCTTAACAAACGCCGGAGATTTTGCATTTTACGATAAATTTGATATGCTAAGAGACCTCTGAAATGCAAAATGTAAAATACTTTAAAAGGCAAAAGAGCACTTACTACAATAATTTGCATACGTCATATTTAGATATTGAATATTATTAGGTTATTATGTTATTATGATGTCAGTATATTAGTAAATCAATGATTATTTTTTATATTTTTTATAAATGGTATTCAAATGATATAAGTATGATTTATTTGCAGTATTTTATAGCGCAAGACTCAAACAAAACAAGACTGTTTTTACAGATCATTTTCTTAAATTTATATCAAGAAAAAGACTACCAAATAGTTACCCAAGTCTTAATATATAACTTAACAAAACACGACGTGTTTAATCTACTTTAATATTGATTCTGCTCGCTGTATCCTATCTAAATAGAATGGGCATATAGTTAAACAATACACAAGTTACACTCAAGATATAATACTAGACATCTCGTACATAAACAATAGCCAGAGAAATGTTATTAACTCAGCCACGCTGGCAAATGATACATACCAATTCCATAATGTGATTTCTTGGCCTTGGATGCACCATTATATTTCCTACAATAAGGCTTTGTTGGATATGTAATATATGCTTTCACGCGAGATATCTCCATTTCTTCCATTAAAGCTCAGGTAATCTTATATATATTATTTTGAAATTAAATATTTATTGCGTGATGAATAAAATATTGTCTTTATTTATTTTATTCTGTGCGAAAAATGTAAGTCATCTTTGAATCGTTTTTTGAAAGTCATTTTTCCAAGTATTGAATTTCTTTTAGGATTTTTTCCTCAGTTGAATATTTAATGGCATCAATTCGGTAAAAGAAACGAAAAGAAAATCACAACTTCAATGTAGAATATAAAAGCAATATCAGCTATATTTTCCGTGCAGAAGCAAATATTTCTACGCCCTACCTGTATTTTTGTATATTTTGATCTCATGTTTTCGATATGCTTGAGAATATCAATGAGATTGTGCAGGTATCCGCAAGAAAAAATGTCGACGGGACACGCTACTGACAGGTTCAATCAAAACAATATACGTGGGTCGCAGTAATTATACGTTAATAATTGTATTATAATGATTCTCATTATACGTTAGATAGCTGGTGCTTTAATTATAACGGCCATTAAGCGAAAACAAAGCCGTGGTTGCACAGGTGTATTATGGCTTTTGCACGCCGAGGCATACGATACACGATTCCGCTACAATTGAACTTTTTCAGGCGGAATGTGAGTTTTGTTTGCGATTTATAAAACATTAATTTATTCATTTGCCACCGTTGCAGATTGATTAATATTGGATTTCTAATCTGCATTGTGTTTATTTGCTTCGCGTCGTTATTATTGGGCAGCATAATAATCCTGCAAGTATTGTAGTTCATAAATAGGATTCAATATTATTTTAATTTCAAATAATTAATCGGAATCGATTATCTTTGCGTAACCAACTATTACAATTTAAATTATACAGTTCCTTGATTACATTTTCAAGTGGAAAGGATAGTTGATTTTAACAACATTGATCGCAAGAAATTAATCAATTAATATGCAAATATAATACGACATTATATTTACAACTTACATATTTTCAGTTCTTTCCGCTTTCAAGACGTGTTTTTAGATTCTTCAAAACACTCACGTTGCAACCAAATATCATATATATACATTGGTTTTCCTAACAAAAAAAAAAAAAAAGAATTATGACGTTCATCTGGTATAGGACACAAATAATTTTTTAAAATTAATAGTAAAATTAAGGATTTCTCCCTTTCGGTCTTCGACCGTCCTACCGCGGATTCTTTATTATTTTATGTTCAATTACACTACAAAGATAAATCAATGCTGCATCAAAAGTTCATTATCTATTAAATTTAATTTCGACTTCTTTTTATTAATTCCGAGTGATTATGTGCATTTCATACATTTTCAGTGACTAATTTCGAAACCACATATTTATCATGACGTAATATTCTTATTCCAAATAACACATATAATAAATAACCAACAACATATCGTGCTTGGTTATATATATAGAATTTTCTCATTCTTTTAATGTATTCCTTCACGAGCCCACACAAATTTAAAAGTAGGAGAAAAATTAAGCAATTTCCTAATTTCTACCAAGTATATATACGATCAATATATGATGAAATAATAACGAATGGAAATGGGTCACCAAGTGGCGTGTCGGTAACTTGGAAAGAACATTAATAAGTTACTTGTTTGCTTGCGTTATTTCGATCAAATCCAGCATGGCTTATTACTTGTACAATATCATCATCTCTCGTCATAAAGGCAAATCACCATTACACGTTTTATACACATCTAAAATTTACTTGTTTTTTACATTTCACAGGGTAATTTGTAGGAATAATTTTTATTCTCAGAGTTTTTAACTCTTCTTGAATATTTTTTATTGTTTTACACCAGCAATTCATGGAGAAATCCGATTTTCGTTAAACTCAATTTAATGTAGTTTTTTTACAGTCAAAAACAAAACGGGAATGGACGAAAAAGGGTTGATAAAGAGAGTATTAAGTACTTTCCACCTGGTTCTTCGTCCCACGCTGTCAGTCGGCCGGAGTGCCAGCTAGTGCGACAATAAGCTGATAATTGAGCTTTTGATAATTATTCTTACTATTTAATCCGGGTTTAATAATACCTTTATTCTTAGTTATTTTCTTCTTTGTAAAAGTATAGTATTATTCATTTCGTTTATTCATTCTGAGCATAATAAAAATTGAAGTAATAAGATATAGAATTACTATATATATTATTTAACGTAAATTGCTTATATATTTTTTTTTCTTTGGTTTTTTTTTTTGAGAATTCATTTACATTGGTAGCTTTTAAAGAATAAAGTTTGCAAAAATGAAAACTGTACAATTTGTTTTGTTACTAAGCGAAAATGTGTAGGTATCTATTTTTTTTATTAATCATACTTATTAATATATATGATATTGTATATGAACAATTACTAAAAACTGTAAGTTTATGAACACAAAAAGTTACAATAACATACCTAGTAGAAACTAATGGTGGCGCTAATACTAGCACCATCCGATATGCTCCGTAAATACGTAGGGGTTTAATACTTTCATTTAATTCAATGTAATTTATTGAACAAATAAGATAAATTGTTTTTACTATATAATTCCATTTGATTGTCGTTATGAATAGTAAGGTTTCGGATCTTATACATCACATGTACATACATGTAAGTCAAAGTTACCGGTAAAATAAAAGTTTTACTGAAATTGATTTTGACTTTCCGTATGAAGAAATTATGAAAACCTATAGTCATCATTGAGTATTCTACCAATGAGATATCGAATGCAAGCACGGCTGAGAAATAAAGTTACTGATTTTCAATTTTCACAATTGAATTAACATTTGATTAAATAGTTACATTCAATATATTCAAAGTACCGCGATATTAACTTGTTGACATCCCTTTGTATATAAATATATCATTATGTATATAGATATATATACCCCACTCACGACCTCCGATATAAACAGACAATCGCAGACGATGGAGCCATATAGTTTTTACACCTGATACATTTTTAATAACTATATATTCAATTTCGCTATACCCGCGTAAATAAAAATTTCGCCAATACACCGTGAGCGCTGGTCGTCATCTTACAATGTTAATTTTTTTTACAATATTTCTGGAATTTATTTGAAAAAGCTTAGAAATGAAAAGGTTATTTTCCGCAGACTTTAAAATTCATACGGCCTACTTATGTTTGTGTAGTTTTCTAATTAATAGCTATTAATTAATAATAATGCTATAGTATATTAATTCTGGAGCATTATTATGAGATAATTAAATAACAACTAAAAATGGTTCCAGCTTCATAAGTTTTGGATTATAAATTAAAACAACCGCTATGCTTTTGAGGAAAGATATAATAATATTTTAAATAAATTGATGTTATCCCTCATGTGTCATTCTAATCCCGTTGACAAAATCCGTAAATTAGATTTATTCGTTTTTAATCGTGTATAGAATATCATGAAGAAAACTAAAGTTTTGATACGATTCCTTTCATACAATTTTGAGGTGAACCGTTGATTGAATTTCCGTCGTGACACGTGTAAATAATAAATATCATTCATAATAAGATAACGGATATGGAATGGACCCGAAAAGACGATGAAATGCTCAAACATGTAATACCTTGTGTGAATCATATCGACTTTCTTCAAAATGAATCCTGAATGTGTGTATTTTTTTCACGTAGTTAAAATGTATTTAAAATGTAAGAACTATAATGAATATATATTGTAACAAATACACCGATTTTCACATAATAATTAATTTATTTCCTCCTATATCTCAATATACTTATCTCCATATTAGACGATCTCTCAAAATTATATTTTTTTTTTTTTTTTTTTTTTGTCATAGCCAAAAACAGAAAACATAAGAACCTTAAATCTTTTAGAGGAAAAGGCCAGAGATCAATAAATTAATTAATTTTAATAAAAATAGTGCCATTCCGTAACGATATTATATAAAAGAACATTTAAATACGAAATAAGAATGAAAATAATCTAATTATTTTTTAATACTGATATGTCTAGCAGGTCTAGCTAGAAGATGATTGGATTACTTGGTTGGATTACATCTCAACAAATAAAAATACTTTTACATTCAGAAAAATATTGACTTCAATAAATATATATATGATATTATTGAAATATGAAATACTTTTCCATATATTATATTTTAATTGTTTTGTCATTAAATTGTCTAAATGTGCAGTAATGTATCATGAATCACAATTTGTAATTTTCTATTATCATAATGTCATATTGAGAATATTTATTTAAGAAATATTTCCTCTTAAAACTCTGCATCACAAAAAAATAATTTTTATTTTTTACGTACTGATAGACTCAAACCCAGAAAGGAAGTAATCTGTCATAATGTATATACCATGTTCAGATATGTCCTATGTGTACATCCAATTTACATTCGCATATATTCGTCGAGCTTTCTAAGTTGCATCATGTCTTCAGGAAAACCTTGGACGGCTTCGTACATCATGAATAAAATGCACAAATTCACGTACGATCTGACAAGTCGCGAAAGAAGGAACTGCATAGATGTAAACTCAATTACGATACAGGCATATTAAAGTGCAACTATGCTTCATCGTAAAGATGTTACGACTATATTAATAAATATAAGTAGTTATATTTTATGTATATTTAGATACATCGAACTTTTATATCACCCTAGTTCTAACGATTTTTCGGAATAGTGAACAGTTCATTTTCTTTTTTTAACATTTTAACAAATCATCTACTTAATCCAATAACGCCCAAAACGGCATAAAATGTTTGCAATTGTTTTTCGTACAAAGTGTCAATGAATTTTTTTTGAAAACGTATATATCCTACAACCATTTTCGGGAGTGCTCGTTTCGAAACTGCAATCCATTTTTTATTATATTCAGCCGTTTTTTAAATATGACTGTCTGAATGTAAATCAACGTGAAAGAATCGATTTTTTCGCCATAAAATCTCATTTTTTAATATAAAAAGTTTATCCAATCGGCCTGTGCGCTTCGATCATCTTCATCTCCATGTATAATTCGTCTATGTGGAAATTTTTAACTAAAAGATGGCAGAATAAATAGTAATGATATGAATCATTCGGTGATGCATTATTAATACAATTGAAAAATATAATAGCTTACAAGGTATAAAGAAATAGACAAATCAATTAACTTATTTTTGCGGAAAAATATGACAAGAATTTGCTGGTAGTAAATGTAATAACCCTAAAAATTGTGGACAGTTCAGGAAGAAATATGACAAAAAATATCGAAAATTCTAGTAGAAATCCCAATATAACCGTATAAAAGCCTCCACAAAGTCCTTTGTAAATTTTCATTGCACATATCAAAAATCGAAACTTCGAAGCCGTCCAATCCAGCTTTTCGAGTATTGCAAATGTCTGGATTTATTATTAGAGGATGATCCAATCTCAAAAAAAGCACCAAGTTACGAATCCCGTAGAAAGGAAATTCAAAAGGTTCAGTGATCGTATCTTACAAGCTCCATTGTCGCGACACCACCTAAACTTGTCCAACGAAAGTTTAGCAAACGGTACAGAAGCAGTTTGCGTGCTTGCGAGCGGCGCAGTCATCGCGAAAGCCTCAAAGTATAGAAAGCGGCTTTAGAATTTAATGTGTGAGTCGCTGGTTTCGGGCAAGCAGATATGCGTCGTAACCCTTGTCTCTATGTAAGTACGTGCTGGGAGCCAGAGCGCCTAACAACGCTGCTATCCCCGGTTTTGTCGTCGCGAGAGAGTAACACCGCCGAAACTCCAATAAGTATGCGAATACTGAGAGAGTGTTCGCACATGGACCAGTGTGCGCACCTAGCAGAGGCTCGCTTCTGAATATTTAAACGGATGTAAATTGAGAATTAACTATTGATAAAAACAAACCGTGGGATACTCACGTGCAGTGCTTTACACCGGTAAGTGTAACAACACCTTTCTAAAATAACGCCTGTGTGTATATGTATATACATATACCGCTGTAATGCCTGGCTGTGACTTTTCACGGATAATTACGTCATAGAATACAATGGGCTTAAACGGTTTAACCTTTTATGGCACCGCGACAAACTGATGAAAAAAAAAGTTCAAAAAAGATGTTTTTAAGTCACGTTTTAGAAATGATTTCTTACGTAACTCGTGTATGAAAACTGAAATTCCAAAATGATTCTAAAACTTTTGAAAATTGAAATCATGGAGTAAAATGTATTGAGAAAAACTTCATAGCACATTGAACGTGAGTGTTTTTTAAGTCAATGTTACAAACCAAATATTAAAAGATATCAATATGATTCTAATGGATAATTAATCGAAATGATAAATGCAATATCGAAAAGACACAATAAAAACATAGAACTGATAAATGTTTCTGAAAATCAATATTTTATGCCCTTCTTCCCATTATTCCCTACTTAATGTACTGAATAGAAACGGCCATAGTTCTTTCCCTGTATTAGAATTTTCTATCGCTTAAAAAAAATACATATGTATATAACAAAAAAATAGTGAAAATAAATTTCGATCAAATTTCAAAAATATTTTTAAAAAATATCATAATGTCCTATTCCAACCTTTTGTAGTATTTTTTATTTTTTATTTTTTTTTTTATTTTTATAATAAATTAATATATTTTTTAAATTCAAATCGTCTTCGCATTTCATATCCGATACACCGCTCAACTGTTTAAGAAAATGCTTAATCTAAATTTCGTTCGAAGTTTCGGTTGAATTCATGTATATACGAAAAACGCCAAACGGCTGGTAAACGAATTATTCTACCATGCAAGCCGAAATTCAGATTGTAACAGGTTTGTCGTATAATTCAATCACAAAATTCGTTAAAAAACACTCTGGTATGATTTTTTACCCTTCTGCATACAAAGCTGGATGTACTCGTACAAACTGAGTTATTTCCTCATATTCACACATATAAGAGTATACTCATACCAACATCGTTGAAGATCGATCTCCATACCGCTAATTTCGGTTAATCAATATTCCAGACACTAAATACAAGTTTATATAAAGATGCGACGTAAATGAAAATAACCATACGCCCTAGGCTAAGCCCATTCCCTGCTTCCGTATCCTGAACAAGAGATCAACGTTTTGTCACGAAGAATTATCTCGAATTCATCATTGCCATGATCCATACCAATCAAAAGATTTGCCATTCTACGAATTTGAAAAATAAAAATATAATAAGACTCAGAACCAAACTTACAGCGACGAAAAAAAAATGGGCAAAACATAAATGAACATTTTTACAATCGATAAAAAACCTTTTTGTAATCGATACTTTTTAAGAGATTTAAATTCTTACGACTGGGAAAGCTCACATCAAACAAGCGATGACCGTTTTAATAGACATCGTCCAGGAAGTCTAGACAATATTGTATGTGGGCTGGACGTGAAGTGGTCAGGTGCAATAACAGCTTTCGAGTCATGAGCCGGGCATCGTTCAGAAATAAAGTGTCCCTAAGGAGAAATAACGTTTGTCGGATCGGAGATCTACGGCGGAGTGTGCATGCAGGATCATACATTGCCTTTTACCATTACGGGCGCGCTTCCGATGAAGAGCGATCGTAGAAAGAAGACAGACATAAGAAAGGACGAGAGTGAAAAAGGGAGGAGGAAAGGGGGATATATATACGAGGTTGGCTGAGGGGCTGAGGATACGGAGTTAGAGAGGGATGAAGATTATAGGCACGTATTGGCGCATCGCCCCCCTGGGTTCGCCTACCGCGCAGGAGGCACGGCATGGGGGTATAAATGTAATCCAGAACCCAGACGTGACATATCATAGTTACCTTACTCTACGTCCGTTCGTTCATCTCTTTTCTACGGTTCTCCGACATACGGACTACCAAAAAGTAAAAGTAGCTTCCATCGGAAGTCGAGTTGTACTTTCATGTAAATGGCATAGAGGAAAAACAGCTCGTCTAAATTCACAAAAATTTTAGCTAATCGAATACATCAAGAAAACTTTATCTGTATAAAAACCATTTGAGGCAAGATGTAATTACACTTATCAAATGTAATTCAACGTTTGAGATTTACAATTTCTTAAAATATGAATGATTAAGCAACTCTTGATATAGAACCCTGATAGAGCAAAAATTACATCCGCCTGATCATTTTTGGCGCCTGACCAGGAATACCAAATCACACTACTAACTGATATCGTAGAGAAACTTTCTGAACACAATGGAATTCATTCAATTTGCTTCATATGGCTGTGACATAATTTATGTTTCAAAGAATCAATATAATCAATATAAAATTTTATCAAATCTTTATTTATTCACCAATGTACATTATTTAGTACTCTACATGAATCAGATATATAAATTAATTTAACAGAACCTTTATTAACTTTTAACATCAAAATTCTAATTATTTGCTGCAAAGAAAACATTTTTCTTGTCGAGTCGTGTTCTGAATTTAAAAAAATAAATTCTAAAATACATCCAGCTTACAGTATTAATTTTCAACAGTACATCTTCAAATATCATATATATCTGTTCTGCTCTTTCGCAAAAGAGATTTTCAGTAGTCGCAGCCCAAAATTTATTACAGGATTATTAATGACGCCATTTTTCAAAAAAGGACATGGTCAAAAGCAACGAAATGTAATATATGATAGCTTATATTAAAATGACAAAATTTGAATTTTATCAAGGTGTGTACTATGAGGAATAAAATAAACTATTGAATACTGGAGACATGAACTTTAACTCATCCTCAATTTTTCAGAATACGAATAGCTCTATTATAAACTCAGGATACTTTTCGACGATTATGATGATAACGAATGAGGAGTCTAAAAATGAACATTCACGATTATTTTCAACGTATACTTGTATGTGCTTAAGCATCAAGGGTCATTTATTTGTCTACTATTTGGTAACTCTTTTGAAAATATTACATTCAAATCATCGTGCATAATTCAACATAATATCGAAAAATATACATTATTCTATATTAGGTTTTAACGAAACGTACTTAACGAGTCCGTTGATTATCTCGAATAATTGATCAAGATCCGTCTGGAGTTATTGAGTTTTTACATATTTTATTGCAATTATTGCATTAACATTAACTGTAAATTCAAAAACGGGAATATGCATTATTTCTTAAGTTTTTCTCTTTTCTCTCGGCATGTCAGCCATTTAAAATATTGGCGTTTACTCAACAAATATGAACAATTTTTCGGAATAATTTTCTGAATAAAAATCTCGTTATGGGTATTAAGTTATCGTATTAACTACAAAGAAGAAGAATTGGTGAATTATGCGAAATTCCAATGTCGATTTTAATGAAGCTGATTGAGGCTTAAAGGCAATTAGTACTGCGGTTATTCCAGAAATTCCCGGGTACTTATGTTCGGAAGAAGGCGCTAAATTGTGGGGCCGTAAGTTGCGTTTTGGTTCCAATAATGTGATGTATAAATATACATGTACACAAGGTTGATAATGATGTCTCGGTAATGCCGCTTTTAAATTACGTAATAAGTCGATAACGACTTAGATACCACGTAGTTATTTCCCTGTAGACCAAGTTTCTCCGTTCGTTAAGTAGATTAGGGCCTGGCGTTGAAACTTTTGGAAATACAACCATTTTGGTAGTCTTATTATATTTGGATGATGCAATAATTACTGCTAACATTAATTCGACGATACATTAAGTTCACGCAAATTTGAACTCGTGTTTTCTCTTTTCCTTTCCACCCTCTGTCTTATTACGTGTCTACTATTTTACTAATGTGTAGGTTGTAATTATCAAACACAATAAAAAAAACAGCATATTTATCAAAATTATCCATGAGGCAAAATAATTACAAAAAACCCTGTTTCCAGTTTGAACTTTGTATATAGGAATATGAACGCTATGCAATACTAGCCTTTTCTGAACAATCCAAGATCTGACCACGATCTGATAACAATCGTGGTGTTCATTGACTAGTAAACGCAGTGTATATTTTGGAACATTTGTCACGATTTTAAATGCGTAAGTCTGGATTAAATATCCTATTAATTTCTATAAGTGTGTACTAAAATACGAGCATTAGATTCACCGCGTATATTATGATTTAAATTAACCGACCTAAAAATTCAATATATTCCATACTGTACCTCATAAGGCTGAATGAAGTGTTTAATTTATTTCATTCGCTTTACTCATTAAAATTATCTCAATATTCAAACAGTATTCATTTATAATTATTCATTATTGACAAAAAAGTAGATAATTGTTGAAATGTTATATTTATAAAATATTTTTTCAGGAATTATTATCTCACAACCGTTCGGTATGATTCTGTCCCCGTCTTTCAACCTTGGCAGTCTCCCTCGTCATTTTAGATACATAACAATAAAATTATGTAATAACGAATTTAAGGCATCCATAGACCATTTGTATATTCGGTTAGTCAAATAATAACATTATGCATTAAAAGCTTTCAAGTGTTTCTAAAGGCTTTTTCAACCAACTTTGGCTTTTCCGATGAGTTCTAGCAAATTTATCATCCTGTAAAATTTTCGACATTTTCGACCTATATTTTGTCATTTTCGACTAATATAGACTTTTTTTACTATTTCAATCAAAATTGTGATATCTGTAGGTATTCGAACAAATTCGATTTTTTCGAAAATGTTGGGCAGTCGTTTCTCATCATTTTCAAACCTTCATAACAATGTATACATTAAATGGTTGTAGGACTTTCATATTAAATAAAAATCATAATAGGTTCTTTTGTGTTTGCTTAGGATTAAATATAAAAATTGCATTTCGAATTTAAATGTCTGGCTAAGAACGACTGATTTCACTTACGATTATGGTTAATATTAATCATTACAATTGTTATAAATTTTACGAACACATTTACACTAGTTCATCATTAATACAATATTGAGAATAAGAGCATATAATAAGTGAAATAAGGCACGCGTGATGTGACGTGTCAAGGAAGATTACTATATAGTACAAATGGAATTCAGAACTGATTTTTTCAAATCTATATTTATATGTCTGATTTTATTCCATCAGTGTTTTCAATGCTATTCATCAACTGCTGCTTGCATAGATCTCTACAATATCTTTTCTCGATTACGATTAAAGCAGAACAAAAGATTGTGGACTTAATTACAATATTATGATTCCTATAAAATAAATAAACCAATAACAATGGCTCAAAAACTTTAAAAAGATATCGTGAATTTATTCAACTTGTAAATTTAACTTCAATTCCGCATGCATTTGTAGAAAGACGTTATAAATGGCATAACTGTACCTTTTGAAAATGTGGAAATAAACGAGCCATATAAATGTACCTATTTAAATGTCAAATGTGCAGAGTTTGAATGTGGTCTTACATCTCTTGAAGTAGGAATCTTACTTCTTCCGAATGCTTCCTTCCGTACCTCCATTCGTCCGGTTGCTATACTTTGATGCTGGTCCAGTTTCTCGGCGATCTTTCTCGTCCACGCTCGAGCACCCTCGTTAAGCGCCTACGTGTCCGAGTTCCGAATCACCCGATTTCATGGTGAACATTATTTTCAGGCTTCCTCCGCTCTCCGGTCCTGCCCGTTTCTTCCAACTTTGGCCAATCAACGAATCGGATCAACCGCTAGTCTCTCATTATGTAATGAGGTGAGATTCAGCGAAACGAAAAATTATTAGGCAGAAATCGAGACTGAAAATGAAGCAAAATAAAATCAAAATTTAATCAAATAACTATCATTCATAATTTTTTATAAGCCATGAGTTCGGATATGTCCAATGAAAATTGTTTTAAAATGTTTGACCAATCTTAATATGCGACATGCCAAGGCCACTCGAAAACTATTAACTTCTACTAGAAGTTGATAAGATGCGTGTTCGGCTATGTAAATAATGAATTAAAAAACATTCTCACAATTGATTGAACAATAACATTCAGTCATAAAAAATCAATTGGTAATTCAGGAATATTGAAGAATTCTTCGTCGAGTCTCTCGCTTCTCTAATAGCGTTGTGTGACCTGAATTCAAATTACCTGATAAGGGATCGTTTTATCGGTTAACGTGGCGAAATAATTTAACCAATGACAAGTCAAGTTACTAATAAATACCGACGACTCGATCTAAGATTAATGAGGTTTATTCGATCCAGTGCATTTAAGATCATATAGTCCGATCAAAGTTCATGAATATCGATGAGCGAACGGCGGCTATCTTGGCGATTTACAGAAGCGCGCCGCCGGGGTCATCTAAAAATCGATAATGTAGAAAAAGGGTTTGGGTTAAACTCAGTCCAAAAGCGATAATAAAGCGTGAAGCAGAAGGAACTAGTTCTCAACCTTTTTACTTTTTCGTCGTAAAACTCGCCTCTGCAATCTACCTGTCGGAGTAATAAATCTGTCGGAGATATTTCCGGAAAAATCTTAAATGTATAACTAGAATATTAACATTTTTCAAGTGTAGTTTATTCTCCCAGTAATAGCATATTAATTAGATATTTAATTATTCAATATATTATTTCGTTATTCAATCAACTTGGCTTTTTAAACCCTCAATACCGTAGACATTTATTTTATGAATTAATAAATAAAAAGATTTTATATTTTATTTAATATTAATTATTGCTGAAAAGTTTCATAAAATAATAAAATGGACGATCAATGCAAGGTGTGGATGGTGCCTCTACTTATATTGCGACGTAGTATCGTCATGCTCTGAATCCTTCATTTTTTAAAAGACAACACATTATGTAAAATATGTCTAATGACGAATTGATTATTGAACGTTGTATTTCCTCAGAAAATATGATTATTGTAAAAGTCGATCAAAATAATTAAATGGCAGAATCAGGTATTGATTCAAAATTTAATTAAAAGCCAGTTGGGAAATATGTTTAAACCAATCGTGTGTGAAAATAGAAAGTAATAGCATGAATTATAATAATTAGTCTAACGAGAATTAGTGACACCCATTTGTAACAACTCAGTTTTATACTTAACAGTTTCAAGATCTAACTGAAATAATTCACCGCTCGACGAGGAATATAAACGTGGCATTATATACAGCGGTTAAAATTGTATTTGCTAAACGCGTTACCCACTACATTATAAGTGTGTTGCTGATTTCACAGAATGTAAAAATCTGTCAACGTTCTATGTATCATTTTAATTGGTTAAATTTACACAATTTCTATATCAATCATATTCATTGTATACTTTACAAATTCGTCCAAATTTATTACCAAAATTTCAGTCGAATTAGCGAACGTTCACTCCATGAGAGTAAAATTCGACACGTTTAGAGTGGGTTTATAACTCCAAATGGAGATTCTGGGTTTTTACTAATGGAAGATTGAGATTTCTTGACTAGAAAGAACTCTTTATAATTTCTTGTAGTGACACTTCACTTCAGAAAGAGTGAAAAGTTACGGTGATAAAAGAGAGGCTCCATTTTCATTTTTTATAGAGTGACATTTCACTTCAAGAAATTTAGAGAGCATGTTGGTCAGTAAGGAGTATTACTTTGCTTTCAAAAATATATTAAAGCAGGAGAGGACGGAAGTACCGTCGCACTTAAAATTTAAATATGAGAAGAAATTATTTTTTAATAATCATCATGTCTGGTTAATTAAAATCGATATTAAATATTTCACAGGTTCATGATCCATATATATATAATAGATCCCTATAACAAGACATTTGCAAAAGGAAAATGAATAACTTCTATATATAAAATGTAATATACAAAGATGTAAATATATAAATATAAATGTGTCTTTACGGTTTAATTGAAAATAATAAAAAATTAATCATAAACAAAGATAATAAATAATTCCTGTCCTTAGGGTATTTATACTATCACAGATTGGAAATTGGTATGATATTATACGAATGTGTAATATTCTTTGTATACATATGGAATATATATATGTAAAATTTACTTACATATTTAAAACATATTTATAAATTTTACTTTACATATGTAAACTTGAATATTGAAATAAAATCAATATATGAATCTCGTATTCTTCATAAATATTAAGCTTTTAAATTTTATATAAAATATAAAATTAACCTATTTTGAAGAAGGTTAAATTCTTTGAAAAATGAGTGCCATCATCTTGCGTGTCTGACCGATCCACGCTGTAACTACTTGACACATGCTGAACGGTACTCTAAAAAAATTCGATCTTAGTTTATGCGGCACTCATTTACACTAATAAAGACAATTTTAACGTTTTTATTTTACGAACGTCACACAGTTGGTAACAATCAGCTGTCATGCACTGAAAGAAGTAATTAGTTATGACAATTATTAAGATGTGATTATATCCACAAAAACAGAAGGTGTTAATAGTGACGAAAATGTTATTCAGTTATATTTACAAAATATTAACTTCTTTAATTAAACGTCTGATTGTTGACTTTTCTACGTTTCGATGCCGGCGTTATATATAACAATAACAACAACAAAAAATTATTGATCAACACGAAAGACAGAGCAAGACGCTACTATCAACTCGTATTGTTCCTCGCTTTAAATGGGTCGTTTATCGGTTTCTTTAACCTATCAGATTTTATACACTTTAAAACACCGCATTGAGATATGAATTCTGCACCAATTACTCACTGTACCCAATACCAAATGATATATTTTTGACTACCATTTTTATACTTTTTGAAAATTTGAAATATGGATGGTTCATGAGGATGTTGAATTTTCACAGCCAACCGCCATATTCAGTACTTAATGCCGAGCTAATTCAACTTTATACAGTATGTACTTATTTTACAGTTAATCCAAATCTAAAAGTATAATATAATTTGTAACTTCAACTTATAAATTAACTTACAAATTATTAATTACGATAAATATCAAAAGATTATATTTTTCTATGAAAGAAATTCATCGAAACAATTTTTCATGTAATTAATTTTATTCGTCAAAATTCATTACACAGAACAATTTGAATAAATTGTAGGAATCAAGTTTAAATTTCCTGTGAACCACGTCGTAAAAAATGAGAAAATATGTAAGACACGAGATTCACAGGATGGCGGTGTACACTAATGGCATCGTCGGACATAGGCGCCCGACGCGTCATGTTTGGTACACGACAGGCATTATCTTCGATTCAACAATATCGTCACGCTCGGTTTTATTATGCTACTACACGCGCTGCTTATGTCGCCTACTTCGGGCCGCCCATAAAAGCAACGGGTTATGGAGTAATAACCAGAGCGTATAGGAAACACTACGATGTATATCGCTCAACTCTGTACAAGAGAGACCCACGGTGGACTTTACAAACGAGATACAGGACCTTCATTTTGCCTTTCTCGTCTCGCAAGCCACCCGGACATGCTATGCGAGTTGTCCGAGGACGTCACTTGCACCCCATTACTTTGGGTATACTGCCCAAAGCTATGTTAATTGCTCGTATACCATCCCTGTGACGAAAAGCGGATGCTAAATGCTCTATCCAACACGCCAAAGGCTACATAACTTTGCGAAAACTTCGACTCCAAAAGTTGCATTTTACCTACAGATATTTAGAATAGAAGTTTTTTTCCTTTGCGTAACATTTAAGAGCAGCCGTTGCTGTGGCCTTGGAAATTTCTATAATAACAACATTCAATTGTTAGAGTTGATTTTAAAGTTAATACATTTTGATTAGCAAAAATGAAATAAAATAAACATAAGGCTGTGACAGCATTGTCAGGCATAGAAATGACAACTTTAAAGAATTAAAACTGCTCAATTTTATTATATTATCTGCTATCTTTATAGAGTTTAAGGGAGTCTAAAGTAAAACAATTAGCCATCTAACCTCTTAACAGAAAAATTATTAAAACATTGTTTTAAAACTTGAGCCTTGGAAGGTAAAAAAAAAAACAATGAAGTAGGTTCAAAATTAAAAGAGGACTTTTATCTGATTAAAGGTATCATTTCCCGCTGACGTCACTTATTGCACAATCATCACGCTTAACTTCTAACCCTCTTTAGAATTATGCATATGGGCTATTACCGTGCGCTTATTATATAAATGAATGTTTAACTTAAAAAAATGTCTACTACCTATATCTCTCAATTTTCCCAAATCGTCTTACACAAACTGCTCCAAAAACGTGCGAATTTACACAAAAATTGACTTTAGAGATAAATAATAATTTAATTTTTAATTAATGGATGAATTTATAACGATTTCTTAAGATTAAAAGAATGCTAAATCCTGATCTTTTATATCGAGAGAACTAAACTCAGATCTCATGAACAAACTACGGATTCCAGGCTTAAACGACGCTAATTCGTGAACCGCACTAACTATTGCAATGCATTTATTCGAAATAGATATAATTTCGATAGGTAAATTATTCAGACATGACCGCATTTATTTATCATTCGACAGTAGACGTAAAACTTTCGCTACTTTTTATCCATTTTCGTTGGTTTCCAATATAAGAGTTGACGAAAATTCCCGAATAAAATGATATTTTACTAATCGTGACAGCACGAAAATTCAACAAAAATAGACGACAATCGATGGAGAATGTTGGAAAAGCTTATTGAAAATGTTAATGAAAAACTATTAAATTTCTGAATGTATAATGTACAGAAAGAAGGGTAGAACAAGTTAAAAATGTACAAGCACCTCAAAAGGTAGAATTAGGAATAGAGAAAGAGAGAGAGAGAGGGGGGGGGGGGGAGCAAAGGTAAGAAATACGAAGCGACAAAAGGAAAGAGTACAGAAATTTAACAATATCTCATTATGTTGTTATACTATCATAGAAATAGTAAACGAAAACAAATATTGATTAAGAGAACGTGGGAGAAGGAGAGAAGTGATGAAGGGAGAGGGAATATAGAATAGGAAAGAAAGTGAAATATATATGAACCAATGGAGCAAGTATGCGCATGCATCTTACATTAGCGGAATTGACTGCGCGGACGTAGAGAGAGGACGCGTGTGTTTTACATTATTTGCGCCTAAGGGAATTCGGCGAGTGTTTAATATTCAATAAGTTCGGTAAGGTCCCACCCTGGATTCGGTCTGGAAAAGCGAAATAAATGAAGGTAAGCAGGGCGGAAGTAGGAGGAAAAACACGGCGCGTGGCTCCTACGGCTACAATGCGTGAGTTCGAAATGAATAAAAGAACACGGCGGTCCCAACGAATACGGATTTATGGAACGTGTGGACACAGAGGTATATGATTCATTATACTTACGTTCACAATTCAGGGAAGCGCAAACGAAATCCAAAAAACCTTCAGCATTATATCACGAAATCCGTAAGCAGTATTAATATGTGACACTGCCACGAAGATGAAAGTAACGTATATATCGAGGAAATAAATTGTGATTACGATAGATTCGGACTTGATTTCGTATCGGTTAGAAATATTAAGATATACTCGTGACTACATAGTTTATCATTTTGTACGAATCTTGTGATCTCAGAAAGTCATCCATAAATGAACATGTATTTATTTCTTTTACTGACCGTTAAAACTTATTCGGAATCTTTGAAATTTAATGAAAAATTACATGCTAACCTATTTTTGTTTAATTGCATTTACGTGCATTGCGTATGTGCAAAAACTACAAACAAAATTGAAACTATCATAGTATAGAAAATGAAAGCAGATTCTGACCGTATTTTCTTGGCCACATATCCCAAGGCAAATGTCCCAGCAACCGAACAAATATGGGTTCTTATCTACTCATAAGACAAATTTTTATTATACTAGAAATCTAAAACATATAAGTAAAAATTAATAGTCATCTTTAAATTCTCGAATAAGTGTAATGTCATGCTTTTGATCGCTTCCCGCAGTTTTGAGGCTGGGACATTTAGCTTATAGGTACAGAATCAGAACCAGAACTTTCATTTTCTACTGAGGTTATTTTTCGAATGTTACCTATTTAATAAGTAAACAATTATTTTCGGACAAAAAATATCTACCATAATGAGCCATATGATCATGTTCTTCTATGTTTTGAAAATTTTGTGGAAATTATTAACGATATGTTTAACGAGAAATATGTGATTGCTCAATTACTGATCCATAGGTGAAAATATATAGGATTTATAGGGGTTTCTGGGTTCGCTGATTATAAATCTAAACTTGAAAATTCAGTTGTGTTTTTTTTTTTTTTTTTTTTTTTTTTTTTTTTTTTTTTTTTTTTTTTTTTTTTTTTTTTTTTTTTTTTTTTTATTTTTTTTTGCCTATATTCATGCGGTTTTCCTATTTTGAGTTTTTTTGGGGTTTTTTTTTTTTTTTTTTTTTTTTTTTTTTTTTTTTTTGTTCATGTTCGTTATTGTTTATACGATAACGTATTAAATAAATATTTACTTTAAAAAATAACTAACAAAAATGCATTATTTAGTGTTAACTTAAAACTTATTTTTAAATAGAATATATTTTTTTCTGCATATAATGGCATGTGTAGAAAAAATTCTGGAGTTTCATCGAACTTCATCACCAGTCTGGAACATTTCAAAGGTTTCATAATAAAATTTCACTTGACGTTGTCATATTCCATGCCATTAATTCTTATTTTTATTCTAAAGGACTAATCTTTGAAACATATTATTCTCTACTTGGAGATCTTACACGTTAGCCCAATAAAAAACGTAGTACGTAAACAATTTTTTAATGCTGAATAATCATCTAAAACCAACGCATAATTGTATGTACATTGTGAAGGCTAAATAAAGGTTTGATATGCTATGGTACACTGGTAATTAAAAAATATTAAAACCAGAATATTCATTATTTGCATTTATACATTATACATTGACAGTTCACGAATACTTATAGAAATATTTTTTAAATAATGTTATAGCAGTATGATGAAAGACGCTCCGAAATAAGTGAACGTTAATGCTTCATTATTGACTTTATATTTATCGATATTAAACTCCATTAAAGTTTAAATGATTTAATGTATGACTAATAGCTTTTGCTCCCGCAAATTAGTGATATATCAATTACTAGGGTCCTTGTGAGTTTTTTTTATATTTAATAAACTAAATGTGTCTGCTTATTGTATTACGAATAAATGAAAGTTTTGAGATGTTTGCATTAATGAAGATTAACTTTTTCCTTCGAATTGCATAATTATTGTACACAGTATCCTGTTAATTATGTCGACTTCACTAATTAAGAAAGTGCTTAATACATTATCGTGTGATATGACATTTATTTGCATACCGTACGAAAGATTGAACTTACAAAATTTAATCATATATTACAACATTGTGATATTCGTATACAGAATATTAATTCTTATAATGCAGTGCATTATATTTTTATTTTTACGAATACATTTACGTTTTTCTAATAACAAAATAATTAAAAATGTATTGCAGCTTCAAGAAGTGACAATCGATTACTGATGAAATTTATTTACTGAACTTGAAGTAAATCTATTCTGTCGCGTAAACAATAACTTTCCGTGATGATAAAAAGAAAAAAGAAAAAAAATCTGACGTACAAGCAAAATGCACTTTCTATTTCTTAATCTGAAAGATCGATGCATGAAAACAATGTTATATTATACAACACGTCATATTATATATATATATGTGACGTCATTCCAAATTTATAAAAGTAGAAATACTTTACCCTGATAAATGAATTTAAAAAAAATACTACGTTTAAAAAAGAAACGTTCAAAACAGATGTTTACATTTTTTAAAAGTTAAAGTCGTTAATTTTACGGCCTGTGTATTTTTTTTTTTTTTTTTAATTATACGCGATTATTTGAGAGCATTTATATCGGTGGATTAACTCCAATTTTCGATCGTTCTGATTTATAATATAACGGACCAGTTTGCCAAATTAAAGGAATAAACTTAAATATTTTGAAGCACATTTAAAAGAAGTATTAAATTTCAAATGTACATATGAAGAAACAAAAGTATTTTGTTCATTTGTCAAATTATAATTATGATCAGGAAAAGTATTTCAGAAGAATTAAGAACAATATAAGATATCACAATACTGAACTTATTAAAGTTCGAGCAGATAATACTTCCCATTAATTTTATAATCAACTAATGATCAAAGCGGATTTGAATGGATCTATTAGAGACGAGTATAGATCTGATGAAATAATGAAGACTATTTCGAATCTTTCTAGATCAGTCATAATATGAATATAATTCTGACCTTTTTTATTTTTCTGGACTTATCATGAAAGAGTTATATCATTCTGGTTTTAATTCATTTTTATCATTTTCATTAACTATAGTTGTATATAAATATGAATATATTCCTAATTCCTGGTAGACCTAAGTCACATTGAAGTACGTCAGTTTCAAACCGAAAGCATCAGACTTTTTTTTTGCATTTTCATGTTAATTAGGATGTGAAAAGTGGACATTTGATGAAAAACATATAAGATCATTTTTATTTACAGTGACCAAATGTAATTCGTCGAGCCAACCCACCGTACGGGTCGATTTAATATGTATCTTATATATGATATGGATGAATAAAAATAGACAACGTAAAATTTCTGAAATACGTTGAGCTCACTTAATCTCTTTTGATGGTTCTCTGATTACTAGGAAAGGAGTATTTGAGCGTCTGAATTTAGGAAGTGCTAGATATAATACTTAGACATTCCATGTCCTCACTCTCGCTCATGCTGTCTCTGTCGCCCTTCCTACCTGCGCCTCTCTTTCTCCTTCAAAAAAGAGACTGCCACGATTGTACTACGTTTTTACAGCAAGCGATAAAATTTACGCAGAAACACGCTAGCATTAGGTATGCTCGCAAGACTGCGGCGTAACCAGACACGGGGTATATGATTTCAGGTGCACGCCTACCGTAGAGCGGGCGCAGAGAAGTAATACGCTGCAATATTAAGTAGAGCTGCGGAGCAGAGGTTGGAAGGGGTTGTTACGTACTAAGGTATATAACAGGAAAACGTGCATGCCAGACATGTGCGCGTCTTGCGACTTATATCTCTTACAATGTATCCCGACTACATACAACCGTACAACTGCAGTCACTTACTTGCTTCCTAAGTCGACGACGACAAGGACTAAAACTGCAGTCGGCATGCATTCATTTTAACCAACCAAAGGGTGCTTTCCTCCCAGTGTTGCAACCTGTTTCCTAATGCTTGCCACTAAAGTAGAAGCAAGTGGTACAAGCAGGTCGACATATCAATCTTCGCCTCGCTTTTGTACGTTAGAACAAACTGAACATCCGTGATCAATAACTTTGGATGCAAAATACCCTATCCGAACTCACTGAGGTTGCTCTTAGTGCTAGTAATCTGTTAATGTCTCAACCTTGACGATGATTGCTTCATTATATAGACAATAATGCATATAATTCTCTGAATGATTTTTGAAGAACTGAATCTCTGATACGACCATTGAAAGAACAGAACGGTATATAGGAAACATAAAAAACGATCCTATTATGAACGATCGAAAAAAGATTACAATAACACTGGGATTCCCCTGGTAGAAAATAAGACCAGTTTATGGCCATTTTCCTGGACTTCATTACTTTTAACATAGAAGTCAGAAAAATTGGGCAGAAACTGGTATAATTTTCTACTAGGGTCACTAGATCCTATTATTTACAATTGCATAGAAATGATTCTTACTGATCGTTGAAAGCTGGATCTTAAAAAAAGCTAGACGTCTAAAATTAATTGTTTATCTAGTGAAAATAGATAACTTATATAATAATAACTTATAGAATAATGAAAAGTTCAAGGACTATAAAAAAGATATAAGAGCTTTCAAGAAATACAATTCTTATGCTAATAGGCCTTATAAAATGGCAGTCTGACGATCGTGATTTGCTGGCATCAGAATGATCTACAGGTATAATCTTCGCAACATCTGTAATCTGATGATAAAAAGACGCAAAAAACAGTTAGAAAATGACTTCATCAGATCAAAGTAACTTTGATGATTAAACTGATTAAAATCAATTAAAAAAAAGTTACCAGATAAAATAATTTTTCCAGTTACCCTAAGTCCTAACAATTATTGAATTAACAGAAATAGTAATAAAAGTACATACAAATATATTTTACCGAATCCGAATCGATTTACGAGTTTCATTTCGGTAGTACATATTTTTGAATAGGTGATGTATTGGCTTTTCTGCAAATTGACTATCAACATTTCATGCCTGCTTCAGTAAATAATTTATCTTATCTTTTCATATCCTTGATAATAATAACTCTCCATTAGCTTATAACGCATTTCACAATTCTACTTTAGCACTTTCTGATTAATTAAGTTATTCTCATGTAACTTGGTTATGTTTTAGATACGGATCAAAGTTGATGCTTTTTACATTCATACTTTTCGGATCGAAAAGACTTAAAATTATATTTATAAAAGAAACGTATGCTGAACTCATCGGGTTGGATAATATATTATAGTGATATATAGGTGTACAACTTTTTTATGCGTTTATCTTACATTTTTATTAGTCGATCTGTCAATTGAAAGATTAACTATACATAATCCATGGAAGGTTCTCAGTAGCATAATGTTATTTACCACTCCATTTAGGTGTAAACAAAACATATATATCACGCAGAATGCCACTGCTCCGTGAATGAATATTTTATGCTGGGTCAAAGCGGTCTGCCTACAGGCAACGGAACTGCTAATTACGAGTACGAGCACGTTTGTTTGTACCATTAACGCATTCTATTATTAGTCGAATTATAACTATATATTTTTATCTTGTAACAACTTTATTATTTAACCGAGCGAGATGTACACTTGTACTATATGAGTTAACGCCACAGATCGTTACATGAATTATTTTTCCACAAATTTTG
>JAPYZR010000450.1:0-38533 GCA_030522945.1 Trichopria nigra | reverse complement strand
ATTTCGTGGATATTTTTGATATATACAATTTTTAACCAATATATTTGCCTAATAATTAATTATTATCTAAGAAAAATGGACATCATTTCTACCAGGGATGTAACATTTCTGATTTATATATCTCACAATTCGATGATCTCAGATTTTATTTACATCACTTATTTCTGATATCAACCTGGAGACGAGAAGTCCTGTGTCATATATAAAAAACTGACTCAATTTTAAAAGGCAAATCCATTGATCTTTGAAATTCTTCGAAGGAAAACGTGTGAGGGTGAAAATACGTCTCCTGGTTATCGGTGGTTCAAAAGAATATATTACGAAATAATAACTTTAATTTTAGCTTATACAATACCAAGTATAATGCAAACAAGCATTGTGCACAAAATGTAGAGCATCAAATATATTTGATAAAGGTGTGTCATGCTAATAAAAGATTAACATGAATATGCCTGGTAGTAGGACATTGTTCCATGACCCTTCATATTATAGTGCAATTCACCTTCCAAGAGACATCACCGTATTTATAGAGAGCTCTGTCCTGGAAGATGAAATGTTCACTAGGTGAAATAGCGGAAGGTAAAGTGCCATGTTATCATTACGAATATATTAAATTGTGAGAGGACAACCAACTGAAGAGAGAATTCAAATGTCAGTGCTTGTCCAGAAGTGGCATATAATGTTCCTTCACATTTTCTTTTATTAACTTCCTGATAAAACAAAATGTTTCCCCAATGTCCACGTCCAAGCTCAGTTTTTCTAACATTTTTATCAGATATATGATAAGTCATCTATCGTAACATGGTCTGTGTCATACGATGGACCAAGCTGAACATGCTCTTCCAAATAGGGATGGAAAAGTCGACTTCGATTTAGTCGACGATCGACTTTTTACGTTCAAAAGTCGATTATTTGTAATCGACTTTTATGATGTCCAAGTCACCGACAATCGACTTTTTTCCTTCGACTTTCGAGTCTTCATTAGGTGCGTTCGATTTTGACTTTTTATCGTTCGTTTCTTATATCGTTCGGTATATCGTACTATGTTCTAAAATAACGAAACAAGAGAAGTTTAACAGTACGATAGATGTACGATATACCGAACGAACGATAAAAGAAACCTAAATCGAACGCACCTATTATCAGTTCGGTAAAACAGGAAAACCATGAAATAGGGGAAAGTAACATGTACATTGCTACATGCATACTTTATATCGCACTTTATTATACCATGATCTATCGCTGATTGGCAATTAACGAATACTTAATTTATACGAGATATCAGAGGGTATCAGAGCTAAAATATTTTGTCGATAGTAAAACTCTGGTCGACAGAAGGTTTTACACCTAAACTCTTTTGTCGACTGTAAACCTCTTGTCGAAAGAAAATTGTAGACCTAAACTCTTCTATCGACAGTACATATATATGCATATTTAATGTAATTTCCGTAAATACAAATGAAGGTTATGTTTTGCGTGGGACGGGACGAAACGTCATTAAACAGAGTGCTGAATGGGGGAACGCGTGAGGGGAAAAATATAACTTAGAGGAGGGGAAAATATAACTTAAGGGAGGGATATAACATAAGAGGGTATAACTTAAGGAGGGGACTATTGTATTTCCAAATTAAAAATTATTGAAACCATTTATTAAATTTCGGGTTCTGGTACTAAAGTTTTATGTAAACTGTACGATACTAAAAAATATACAATTCATTGAAAATTAAAAGTGCCACTTCAGAAATAAGTAAAAATAATCTATATTATTTCTAAAAATTGTATGTCAATTATCATTAATTTCATTGAGTTTTTTTTGAAATTCGTATACATTTGCTTAGCATTATACATTAATAGAGCACCCGAATGAATTTTAGAAATTCTTGTGATTATTTTTAATTTAGATTTATTAGCGTAAATAAGTATTTCACCAACAGAGCACTTTAGAACCCTTTTAAACTTATAGAATTAATTTAATATAACCTAATGCAGTTTTATCGCTATAAAAAAAGGATAAGTTCATAATTACAAATGCCTTCGCCCTTATAAACAAATTTTTCGACTAAAGTCGACCGAAGTCAACTTTTCATATCCATTAATCGACTTTGAAAGTCGAACGAGCCGAAGTTGAATGGTAAGTCGAAAGTCGACTTTTGCTTCCGCCTTTCCATCCCTAATTCCAAAGTCACAAAAACCACTTGAATCTTGCAAGAAAAATACACATTATAAAAAGATGATGATTTGACGGCTCAGTCGGATGGTGATACTTTAATACAACTTAAAGTATTCAAAATTTAAAGCATAGGATAGCTTAGAGTACATTTCAAAGGTTTGCTTTCAAATAACGAAAATCCCCACGAAGCAAAATGTCAGCATGATAAAACTATATCAAACGTTTCCACGCGAAAACTTGACGTCAACGCACCTGCATTCCGAGGGAGAAGCAGTGCGCCGCAAACGCCGCAGAAAAATCGTATCGAACAATTCCATCACCGAATGTCTCGTAACTTGACTTTTTGACAGTCGCGAAAAAGTTTTTAATTTACAATTTCTACCATGTATATCGACGCTACCGAACGCCTCGATATATCTCGACACATAAATCCTTACTTATATCAATTCCCATTTCGATACCCATTTTCCTACCATGTCCAGTAGTGCTGAGGAAAATAAAAACGTGGATACACGAACCGTGGTGCCTCGCGAGAATGAATCAAAGCGTCGTTAGTGAACGGAATATCGCGAGCACGCGATTCAAATGGCAATTAAGCTATTTACGTGTCTTTTTGCATGAAATAAATCCGCTCGTAAAAATGTCCTGTTACAGGTCATTATTGTTTTATACTGGAGCCGCGGTCATTATGCGCGTCACTCCAAGCCCCTCGTCAAAGATGCATAATAATTCTTGAGACGGGCCTGCAAATAATCGTTGTCGAAATCGATGCAATAAATATCGACTCTCGGCAGCACTTTCCACTCTCGTTGGCCAGCATTTCCGGTCCGTAATGTTCATTTCTCTGTCTTCCGATCGCGGAATTCTGCTTTACGGGAGGCTGCTTATCCGGCGTCAGTTCGGTGGCCTGCTTTCTGGTGAGCTGCCAAAAAATTCGCCGACCCGAATTTATCGTCCCGCGGGGACACGGTCGCGGGGATGCGAGACCAAGCAGCGATTCCCCGGTGTAGTTAGAAGCGTATCTTTGATGCTTCTGGACCACCACGCGGATGAAAACTGGGGGGGTTGGCGGAATTAATCCGCGCTTCACTCGCTGCGCACGCGGTCGCGTTAATTCAGTTAAGCCAAGTTCAGTAGCCGCCGGTACGTGAGCGACATTTATAATATTCACTTTGTGCAGTCGCCGGATTTCCGGAAAGTTCGCGCATGGATGCTTCAACGCGAGTTGTGGCCGAGACATTGCTGAAAGAAATATGATGGCGTTTCCTCGAGGGACCAGATCTGATTGTTCGCCTAACTCGTATGCACACATACATAATACCTCTTACAATGTTGCGACGGGATAGTTTGTTTTATGCCTCCCGTCGGGGTATTAAGATTGATGATTTAGAAAAGACCTCTCTTTAATTACTGCTTAGAATTAGTGACATTATCAGTGTAAAGCACATATGTGTGAGCCTGTGGCTGGCGTCGTAGATTTGGCATTGAGCTGGTTTATCAGGCTATTGAAGATAGATAACAATAGGTTGCTTAAGATACCTCTGATAACTTGTCTAGAAACTTCACAGACACCCCCGACTAGAAGCAACTATATTTGGGACTATCAATTAAAGGATGCCTTTCATCGATACATGGCAACTTAAACAGGTATAGCAAGTGTTAGGAAACTACGATTCGTATGGGGTAGCCACGAGAAAGGTTATAATCCAACCTAGCAAGCACAATTCTGACAATTACGTAACAATTGTGTACAAACTATTTAACATTTACATAAAAAGTAACAATTATGTTAATGTTACGTAACTATTATCTTAAATGTTTGCAGGAAAGGATACCATGCGAGATCTGCAATTGGGATGAATCCAACTGCCACTAATTGTGCCGAAATTTGTAGCCAATATATAGAGTGGTCCGAAGTATGTATCTTCAATACCCATACATCATCTGTATTCCTTAAATAACCAGATTACATAAAAACATATATAGGTTTTAAGTTAGCACATTTTGTTTTTGCCCTGACAGTGGATCATACTTTTTGTACAATTTTATTTCAAAAGCGATTTCCATTGTGCTGCATAATAATAAAATATGCATCCGTCAAATTGTTTTGTTCTATTTCTCAACATTGTTTCACTCCATTAAGTTCTGAAATAAAGTTTTTCTTCGAAACGTCATCTTGAAAGGGGGAATCCCTGGCTGAGTTGTCACCAACAACATAAACTCGAAGGCTTTGTGGCCGAAAGGACCGATGCTCTGTTCAATGCGCAATCGCGATTCTGCAATTATCACCGCCACTTAAACTAATTTCCATTCCTCTCAAGTTCGCTCAAGTCCCTACGCCCTCTCCGGAGCGAGCTCTCGCTTTTTCCCGACAAAAAGGAGGCTTTCGTCTCGCTCCGCTGACGGGTTAAATACCCTGATTTACTTCAATCTTGAGAACATTCAAGTAAGATCAGGCTCCTACCATTTCATCTCGCCGCCCCGTGGAGAAAGCAGACAATTTTTTGTGAAATCGTATTTTTGCGCTCATTAATCAAAATATCCTTACACTCGCTTACAATCGAGACTTTCAGCTTCGAGCGTTCGATTTGAATACACTTTTAAAAAGCTGCGGATTCTTTACCTAATAGCAGAAGAATGAGCTTTCACATAATCGTTGGGTTTCAATAAAATGGAACTTTTCAAAGTTATTTGATATTTTTTTAAATATTTTCAATAACGATAATATTAAATATTTTTCATATTTTACCAACACTTGAACCAAAGGTTCAATAAATATATATGTTATATGTTTTTTTAATGTTATTTAACTGTTTTATCCAATGAATCCTTTTTTTCTCCATAAAATGGGAGGAAAACGGATCATTTCCGCCCGAGGTTGGATTTGTCTTTTCTAATAAAATTATGCGAAAATATCTCTTTAGTACTATTAACAAGACAACAAATCTTTTTTCGTTGGATTTACTAGATGAAATCGTAAATTGCATTATTATGTGCTGTTCTGAAAAATAATAGCAAGAATCTTTTTGGTCAGTTAAGAGGAAAGTAAATTTTGCTTAGTCTGATGAAGAACAAAGAAAACATTATTTCCACCCTGTTTAATATTAGAATTTTTCTCTTTTACTCGTGTATTTATGTCTGATGGTATTACACAAATGAAACACAGGTATACAAATGCTAGACAGAAATTAACTTTTTATAGTTCAGGCAAGGATTAAGTTGTACATTTTTATAATTTACAAGTGCGATTTTCTTTGCCTTTCTTGGACAATTGTGACTAAATACAGAAAAAAAAAAACAATTATATCGTCGAAGCAATACATACCTCTTCCAGACAGGCACTTGTCACTTGCAAATTTATCGGGATAAATGCGAACATAGCAACGTTTCACTGTGAAGTTTCCGGTAACCTTTGTTACTTGAATCATGAGAATGTGTGCAATTACACTAAGACAGCGGCAAATTTACAACACCTCGTGCTGACTGGGCAAATAGCCAAACGTGCCGATGTGAAACACTGCAAATCGGTTCGCGAAACCATTTGTTTGGATTGTAGTATATTTTGCTTCAATTGATATTTATGCATGCTACGTATGCAACGACAATTGAGTCACGAAATCCATGAAAAGAAATAATGGATTGTCGCGGTTGAAAATGAATTTGTCGAGAATATCAAATTTTTATTTGCTTTTGCCATATAATATATATGAGCTTGCTGGAATTGTTGTTGCGACAATCTTTTCGTATTTTCTACAATTTTTTGTGTTATTTTTTATTTTGTTATCAATTATCAATTATCATTTTAAAACACGTCGGTTTTTATTACCAAACAATACAGTGTAAAAATACAAATAACGTTTGTTCCTATTTTCATTTCGTCACAGACTCATTTGAAGACCATAGTTACGAAACTTCAATTACTCTGGCAATTGAAAAGTCATTATAGAAAATCCGTATTTCAAATACATCATACGTGAATATTAATAATTATATAAATGTTTTATTCTAACATAAAATATTCAGTTTTTAATCTACTTCAAGGAATTCTTCATTTTTAATTTTTATAATTAAAATATACGAAAAATTACAATAACAATTTTCGGGCATTCTAATCTCAAATTTATTGCTAATTATTAATTATATTATTTACATGTTATGTCTTAAAAATTATATAATTCTATGATTATTCTAATTAGAAGAATTCAGTCTGTGAGCATGTTTATAATAGCCATATTACACTCGAAACTGCATTTTGAACTCGAATATAACAACCCTAGAATTCTTGAGTATTATAATGTGATATGCGTAAAGTTTTTACACATGATGCAATTTTGTTGAAGCTGAAATTTAAGTACATTACATTAATTATATTCTGCGCTACATATTGCACAGTTATTCCACACTACAAGTTCTGCAGAGCGCAGATTCCAGCTAAATCATTCAGCATTGATAATGTAATTAGAAGTGCAACGCTCTCCTGGCAATTATAAAACGCGTAAAATTGCCTTCTCATGTATGCTTAACTACAGTAATAACAACAGCAACAACAAAATGGAAACGCCAGAGTTCCCAACAAATTAGAAAGTTTTTTTTAGGTCTCTTGCTAGTTGACTTATACACTGCTGCTACCATCAACATTTGATATGTATACATTCCAACGGAAATGGAAAGATAAACAATATTTTGTTTACCTTCTAAAACTCAATGTAAGAAATCAAGAACCGTCGGGCTTTAGATTACAAGATGATAATCGATAAATTGAATATGAAAAAAGCTTTTCCAGTAGCATGTCCCCGCTTGTAAATTAGTGTCGGAAATGAAGAAAATTTAGAAATGACGAGTATTATGTGGGGCACATTGGTCTCGGCTCTCACCCCCGGGGTCTGCATAAATTCTGACGAAGGTATACGTGTGCGCACATCAGATGAAATTGTATTTGTAGATTTAAATTCGCTGCGTAAAACCACCACACGGGTGGTCGCGTATAAATTAATATTAAGCCCCGTTTGTTTCCTCCCACATTCCCCTTATTCTTCCGCCGTAGCCTCAAAAAATCACCATTACACTACTTGAAATTAAATTACCTATTTAGGTCGTGCCGCGTAATAAGATGAACCTATATTTCTTGATAAGGTCCATTTTCTAGATGACTATAACGTTGCTTGATATCATGATTAGTTTCATGATTGATATCTTTGATATCCTTGTAAGGTAATAAGCATAAGTTCTTTGAGAGACAACTGGGTCTCTTGATGACGTATTCATTATTGATGTTGATGAACATTATTCAGATCCAGGAAAAGTGGATATGTTATATTTCTAAAAGAATAATGATACTTCTGATATGTTTACTTTTGAAAATGCAATCAAGAGACGTTGATGTCTCTCGTAAATATGCATTAAGAAAAATATGGACATCTCTTATAACTTCATTAAGAAGAGTTGGCTACGTCTCATGAATTTATTTAAGAGACCCGTACGTGTCTTGTACATTTATTTTAAAAAAGTAGTTAGTAATTCATTCAAAAGAGATGAACCTCTCTCATGAGTTCAGTTAAAAGATACTGACACCTTACATTGATATTTTTGCTATCGTCTTTGCTCGATAGTTTCGAATGTTTACGATTGGCGGGTTTGGTAAAACGAATGCCCCCTATTTATCTTATGTCAAGAAACATCCCAGTCAACAAAGTTAGATCACAGTTGTGTAACAGTTACATAACTGTGACATAACTTCTGTGATATGGTTGACTGGGATGGACATGCACTTGATTTCATTCAAGAGACATGGACATCTCTTATAAATGAATTGATAATTTATAAGAGATGGAATGTAATGATAGGAACACCTTTTTTCCCCAAACATTACTAATCATATTTATAAACTTTTCGTCACATTTGTGAAAATGAAATGTACTGAATTTACACGGTTTAGTAGCGTTTCGCCCTCGGATCATTTAATTGCGTCTTCGTTCCGGTAATGTCGTCAGGAAATGACGAATTTGCTCCGGATTGGCGGGGTCGTAAAGTTGGTTTACAACGGTGAGTGCCATCAAGGGATATTTTCGCTATCGTCTCTTCTCGATAGTCTCGAGTGTTTACGATTGGCGGGTTCGGTAAAACGAATAAGCCGCACCGTCGATCAGGTGCGAGTCCCTTCTCTCGCGCGAGGAAGGAAGGATTCTCCAATCTCCGGAATCGAAATCTCCGTGGACCCCATCGAGGCACGCTTTCCATTCGTTCCTCTCCATAGTCCCGGATTTTCCCGTGGGTTGCCTCCGCGATCCTCGACGCTCCGACGATCAACGTCAGCCTGTCCCTCCTTGTTTACTGTGGTTTACGGCGTTTGCTTTTACCGCTATAAGCCTCCGTCGTTCTTCCGTCTTGGGGCCCTGTTCGGGATGTTAATACACTTAAGAGGAAACGCTTCGATCGTTGCGCGGATACTTGCATTCGCAGAACCGCAAATCGAAAATTACGCCCTTTGTTGATTCTTACGCGATAAAAGGGGGGACATTTTATCTATGATTTTATACGATGCGATCCTAGTTTTGCATTCATCGAGCGATTTGTTTGAACTTCCGACATCTCTCCATTAAGTTCTGAACCGTTGGTTTTTTCAGATTTTATCGCACTTACAAATGTCCATAATGACGTATACCATTGCCATAAAATAACGATCAATTAAACTTAGCACATGAAATATATCTTTTTTATTCAGACACGAGTAAGAAATAATCATATGAGATAGAGGAGGGTCGTAATGAATTGGACCATTGTCATGGTACGACCATCGCGCGTTTATTCCGATTTATCACACTATAGTGCCATTTATCTAGGTGCAATTTGAAGTGCAAACATATATGTTATATAAGATTTTCATATAAATTTCATATAAGTTTTTACTTTTAATGCTTAGAGCGAGCGTTCCAGGGAGGCATCATCATCGATCTCGTCAATTGTCATATAATGCAATATATATATATATATATATTAAAAAATCTCCATACGGAAGGATCTTAATTTTATGACGACGCACATTGCACCTTTAACCAATAAATAAATAAACCGTTATACATATTATCAGGCTATAATTCTTTATAAACATGCAATTATGAGATATAGTAGTCTCTCGTGCAAAATACTGGTACTTTATTACTCGTGAAGTGATAATCTTAATTACTTCGACCCATACCAGAGGTTGGATCGAAGTATTGAATTTGGTCATCCGAAAAAAAATGACACCTACTTTTTTCATGAAATGTCGACGTTTCAGAACGTACTGAGTCCAAAAATGCAATAAAAAATTTTCCGGTATCTTGTACGCACGTACGTACGTGACTACGCAGCATAGCGCCCAAACGAAAATAGGTATGAAAAATGCGTTCGGTGAAAAGTTGTATTTTGGCTCAACTTAGAACTGACAAGATTTTGGGATATATCCATGCAAAAATGGTGAGAGCAAGGTCCAAAACCAAAATTTAGAATTTAGGAAAACTTGCATATCTCTCTCATTTTAGTGCCGCATAAATTGGACAAGCATTCGAAGTTCGCGGAAAAGGATACCGAATATAATACAATTTTTTTTTGTTTTTTAATTGACCGTTTACAAGTTGAGATAGCTTTGATTTTCTACAAAAAAATTAGAAAAATTCGGAACCTTGTTCTGACGAATGTGTTGCTTACGAACAAATCAACAGAAATGCTTTCACAAATTGTTTTTGGACATGCCCCGACCTAACTTAGAATTTATTAGTTTTTGGAATATATCCATCGAGTAGCAGAGTCGGGGACCAAGATATAACTCACGAACAAATTAACAGAAGTAATAACTTCTGAGTGAATAAGTGTGGGTGTGTGCGTGCGTTTGCGAATTTGAATACTTCGGTCCAACCTGTGGTATGAGGAGAAGTTTTGAAAATGTTTATTTTCAATTATTTTCAATTAATGTCGGATTTCAATTGTCGGATGATGAAGGATCATATGTGATGATTGTAGACGATGTTGATAGTAATTAATGCACGTTGATATCACCCTATCAGAAATTAATCGTGGGGCTGACAGAATCGATACTGTCTAGATTTCCAAGAATAATTACTGGTTTTAGACTGGAAAACTATGCAGTCCCAATATCCGCAGGTAGATGCTTAATGTATATGGGGCCATGATAACAATCTATGTCCATGATCTAAACAGAATCTGTCTAGTTTTCATCTCGGAAAACCTATTTCATTCTGACCTAAACAAAAATTTGCTATAAAAATAATCATATCTAGTATTTTCGGGAGATTTTCTCGTACAGATTTTATAATAATTTTCCGATATAGGGCCTTTACAATAAAACGGAATGCCACGATTAATTTCTACTAGGGCAAACATGATTTATTAGGTACATTTTGCAATTTATTGCAGATCAAACCTTAATTAGATTTTAATTTAACTTTAATTTGTATACGTGTAATGAATAATGAGGTGCTGAGCGGCTGCGCCTCTAATTTGGCGAAGCCCCTAATTTGTCGATTCTAATGTAAAATAGATATAACCCAACATTTACTCCATTATTAATATCCATGGATAATTAGATGTTTTCAATTCTTAAGAAATATAAGTGAAAGACAGTCACAATTCCAACATGTCGCACCATGCATAAAGGCTAAAAATATAAATGACAGATTTAAATGAGAAACCTTTAGTTTAAATCGAGATCAGAATGAGTTCAAAGAGAATCTAGGAGTAGTATCACTTTTTCAAACTGTTTTACAATAATTGCGAGATTAAGAGACATAGCTGGTACTCACGTTAATTTTGTAAAAAATGTTTTGTTTGTTGTCAAATGCAATTATTGTCTTACATAAGAGTCATCGCCCTAACAGTACCGAACCATATGGCAAAGTTAAGTAATGTTGCTACAAGTTTGGCAACTAAACCTAATTGCCATAAGGTTCGGTGTTATTAGGGATTTTACAAAATATCTTTGTCAACATTTTTCCTATACCCACGACAGGGCTTTAAACTGCACACGTGAAATAAAGAGACGTTGCCGCCTCTCACGCAATAATTGCTGAGAATTATTCTCTTTCTCACAACTTTGTTTGATTGTAAAATGTCCGATTGTCGCATTTTGTTTTCAAGTAAACCACTTCAAGCCTTGTATTATTCCGCGCACGCTATTTTAATTTGCATGCAGATTTACAATATATAAGCATTAAAAGTAAAAACATCTAAATTACTCAAAAGACACATACATATATTCACAAAACTTCATGATAATGGAAATATCACCTGGTATAATAGGCAAATGATACAATAGCCATTGTCCAAATAATATAAATCAACTTAAAATCTATATTTCAAATATTGCACGATAAATATAACGAGATAATTTAAAAAAGTCTTCTGACGCTTTAAACATTCCCTGTGCTTATAATCGTACTCTTCCGGTGCATTTACAGAAAGGATCATAATGGCATATATATATAAAGTATATTAAAACCGTAAAAATAAAAATTGCGCTCACGTTTTACGTACACCTATAAGTGAAAAGTAACAAATAAAAGTTTAGCACGTAAAACAATAATCCGCCTAATACCACCCATTTTTATCCTGTTATACGTGGAATGTAAATTTCCGATTTCCGCCGGATTATATAGATATATTTCACGCAAAATTTGCTTTCGAAAGCCACACAGCCCGGCGTAATAATCTACCTTACCCACGATTAATCTCGCGCGAAAATCGAAAATATCGCTAAAACCCCATCAAATGAATTCCCTCATTGAAGTCCATGTAGCGGAAAATGTGTCGCGCCAATTTTAAAATACGGGATTTCGGACCGCCTATATATACAATATTTATCTGAATTGTATCTGAACGAAGTAGAATCTGGGAGTAGTATAGACCGCATGAATGTTTGTCGCAAATCTATAAATGTTTATGATCAATTGTCTAAAATAGATTTGTATACACAGAACAAGCGTTAAAATTGAACATTGTTTATATATATATATGTATAGATAATTTAAATTAATTGATCCCTTTGGAATTACATTAAATTAATTAAATTTCAAAAATAATCAGATTTATGTACAAGTCTGATACTTCCGACGATGCCTTTTAATATCTTTTGATTAATTCACCCAAAACGTAAGACTTCAATTTAAAATTTAATTTGAAATTTATTAAAAAATAACTGACATTCATAAACAATTTATTTTATTCTCGAATATCACAATTAATATCGTTTGTTCACTTTTAAACGAAATTGTTGCATGTTATCAACGGCCAATGATGATTATCGCCACGATCACGTAAATCCGCCAATGATGCAGGCCGATGCGTATTTTGCGGTTTCGAAATATGGATCAATCCGGGCAGTGATTTACGCATTTGAAGCGCTGGACGTTGATGCCACTTGCGAGGGAAACTTCCATTTAACGACCGACGATCCGTTGAAAACGATCACGATTATATATATATATATTTAATCGCTTGTATGGCATGCGGTCTATATATATATACTCTCGCGTTTGTGCGAGTTTTTCACGGTTGCATATGCATGCACGCACATATATATGTTATGTGTTATGTATATATTATGTATATGTATATGTATGCCATGTATATGCCCCATGTATACGGAGCTTGACGACATGAGAAACCGCTAGTCGATAACGCAACCTCGACGCACCCGCCGACGCCGGCACCGCCCGACGCCGTCGACGGCATCGTGACGGTACATCAGTACAGGTCCTGTATATATATATATATATATATATATATGTATATGATAAAATAAGCCGAGCTCACTCGCCCTCTCCATTTCACGCGACTAAAGTGGATTACATACAATGTGGGTTTGTACGATCTGGTCGGACGGGTCCGGCATCAATTTTGAAGAGTCTTTAACCGTATATTATTGGCCCAAGATGTCAAATCACATCCGAATGTACAGAGGGATGAAAAATTTCATTTCTAGAATAGTAATTTTAACTTATTTTGGATTATAAGGTTATTCGTGATATGTTTTATTTCTTTTGTTGTTGCGCAGAAATGTAAAAAACCTATGTGGTTTACCTATTGTTGCAAACATGTTTTTGCTGGTGTTTAGTGATGTTTCGAAGCATCCGCAAAAGTCGATTAATTCAAAGACTTAGATAAATGTATGTAGTTTATGGTTATAGCCAGATTGAAAAAATAAACAGAAACAATAAACAGAAAAAATGTTCACAGAGCATGAAATTAACAGTTTTTATTAAAAAAAATTTAAACTTAATCAGAAACTGTTATATTGATAATATTTACGCTTCATGCAGTTAATATCTTAAATTATCAAACAAAACTGATTTACAAACAAATCATTATATGGAATAAGTAAATATAACAAAAGCAAGTAGATAATTAATAATAATTAATAATAACAGTTCATATGAGGTTTTAAAAACAAAAAATGTTAACAAACATTATTTTAACTTAATACTACACATTAATCTAATAAACATTTATTAACCTTATATATAGAAGAAGAAGAAAAGAATAAAAGGAAAATTAAGGAAGTTACTAAAGAATAGACATCAGAGGATATTTAATGAATGTACAAAAACGGACAAATTGAAATTACTACAATCAAGTAATAGAATTGATAACAATTATTGACAATATTATTACGAGAAGTAACTAAAAATGTCTATAAAAGAACAAATTCGAAAAAATATCAAAACTAATCAATAATAATAATAATGATAAAAATGAAAAAACAGAAAATTAAGAAAATCGTACATTTTATACAAATTAAATAACCAAAAAAAAGAGCATGCATAATCGGAATTATCTATATTAACATTGGAAACTAAAACTATATATTTTACGATGCAGTGAAAAAATATATAAAGTAAAATGTACCTATATATTCCGTTATATAAAGAAATCGTACTTCTATACGAGATGCAAATAAAATATAATACTTATTCTTTCGGTTAAAGTCTTACGCAATTGTAGTTCCATACAACATTAGAATACTTGTAAACGTAGTATAGAAATAAAAAATAATGTATCTTGCCAATGCAGCATATCGCGATATTGATCATATACGTACGAAACGAGGCATATTCTATTACGAATTCGAGGAAATTTATGAGTGTCGGTTTTCATAACTGTTGTAAAAATGTGAATTATGATTTTGTTATGGCATCTACGTTAAAAAATTCATATACGTTTCTCCGTACAAATTGTAACGTCTGTAAGAAAATGTCTAAATTAAGTCGACGAATCATTTTGTTAGTTCATATAAAAAAATGTAAACATAAAATTTTTGTTAAAATCACTTTCTGCTTGATTTTAATAATATAAATGATAGAACTGTTACACAAATAATACAGAAACATTTTAAAAATGTGAACTCTTCCCCGTTTTATTAATATTAAGATAAGTATTGCTTAAAGTTTCTACCATTTAGCCTCAGGCTACTGTTTTAAGAAATAAAGACAATAAAAGTTTTCTTTTAAGTGAACACGGACGTGCAACGAAGAAAAAACTCGCAATCAGTTTGTTTTTTTGTACAAAAAATCAATGCACCAATTTATCCGGTGTTTTCATAATTTAAAACTTATTTAAATACAAAGCTATATAATTATAATGCCATATATCCAACTATGATATTTGACTTTTAACATCACATAGATAAATTTATTATTCATATAATAACATTTATTAATAATTAATATAAACAATAATCACAGAAATCAATAATAGTTATGATAATCCAGATCTTTTAAATAAATACTACATACAGCAGATATGTGCAAATTTTATAATAATATCAATAAATATTGTAACACTTTTTTAACACAATTTGATAATTTCATCTTATCTTTGTTATATTTTTAGAAATATTTTGTCAGAACCGCACTTATTTTTCGATGCTTCGGAGATCATTAAATGATTTTCTAAACTACAACACATTCTAATCGACAACGCTCTTGTGTTTTGGTTTTCTGTCAACTTTGTAAATAAAACAATAATATATCAATTTTTAATATTATAAAATTGTACTTCTTATGATATGAACATCGATCAAGGAATATTACCTTATTACTTCTTTAGAAAAAATAAAACTATTATTTTGTTTTCAAATGAAAATATTTTGCTTGTACACGTTTACTTGATTTATTTAATTATCGTTAATTATTTATTATGCCACCGTATTGGACCCGCCATTTTCATTTCATAGCATTCATAGCAAATAAATATTATGAATTAATTTTCACCGAATCGCTGATTATTATACAGTATCAATTGTTATATATACACATGAAAATATTGAAAATACATATTTGGACTCATTTGCAATTGTAAATTTACTTAACCATAATCTCGTTCATAATATTATTTCGTTCGCTCCACACTTTCGGTTATCATGCTATGCATTTCTCATTATCCATTATTATTATATTAGAATATATTATTATAATATTTTCAATACTAAATTGATTGTCGTTAAATTTGAATTAAAAATGTACCCTTATTGTTACAAGTTTACTATATACAGTATCACTTTAAATTGATAAAACGAGCGAAATAGTAGTTGCCATAGTATCCATCGAAAAATGGAAATGGCGACGCACATGGACATTAATATATCATATAGTGAAATGAGTTGTCGAAAGTTCCTGTCAAAATCGACGCTTTAAATATGAGAAAGGGAAGTTCAGTAACTACCGCAGGTTACACTAGTTCCAATAAACACATATCTGAGATTACGCCAACTAAGGCCATTTATGGACGGAACTCGTACGCGAATGTTCCCGAGAACTTTTAGACGTTTAATAATTGACCGTACACAGTGCGGAACGCGTCAGTAATAAAATTATGCATTAGAACCGTGCGTTTTCCGATAATGGCAGATTTTCCGAATGTCGTCGTCGTCTCATTTAATAATTAAAAACTTTCAGGGCATTAATTTTATGAATGTCATCGGGAATGAAATAAAGTGAAGCTTTTTAAAACTTTTATTTTTACGCGGAATAATTTATGAAAAGTAATAAAAACTGATTTGAATATTTTATACTCTGCTGACTTATTGAGGTTTTTCTGACTACATCACGTAAAAGAATCATAGAAAAACGGATTTTAAATGGCTCCATATTCTCATATGACTAGGAAAATTATTCGTCTATTTCAATCTGTTTTAATAAATGCTGAAATGTTTTCAAGTTTCAGCATCCCAAAGATTTTGGTAATATACATCTTAATGATACAACTTTCTTATAACCCTTAAATTGTTAATAATAACATTCGAGAAGCACATATAAAACAAAATTCATACGAAATCTCGAAATGTAACAATTTATTTCAATGAAATGTTCATACGGTATAAAGCCCACCACATTATATTATCTTTCCGCTTTTTAGAATATAAAACAATATATCTTATTTCCTTCCCACTGTCCATTCACTCGTCTATATATTAAGATAAATTAAGATAAATGTCAACACAGTAGCAGCAGTGGTCAATAATACATGTACGGCTTCTGAGAGGTTATCGATATATAGGCAGAATCTCCTCCCGCTTTGTTTCTGAATCTGTGGAATTCCTTTCGCAGCGGAATTTATTGCTTAAAAGGTTCGAGAGACATGTGTGCGTGCTGGACGCTCCATGCACGTGTTGCATTTTTTTAAATTCTGGATATTTTATTCAGTCTGTGGAGTATTATCTTTTTACGATACTGGCGACTGCCAGCCAATGCTTACGCTCCTAATATCAGTATTGAGAATATGCCTCGTATATACATCGGCGGATTTACAACAAAATATGTAAAGAGAGAAAAAAATAATCGATTTAAAGTTCTAAAACTATTTTTGTGTACTACATTCTTGTTTTAAGAAATTAATAATTAGCCGCAGCCGAATCGCTAATTTACCAGATGCGACCACCATTTAACCCTGAGGATTTCAAATTTGTCGTTCATACATCATTGCATATACGACTAGTAAAGGAATCGTGTACATTTCATCACTAGAGAGGAAAATGTAATTTCCTTTACTGCGTTTGAAAAGTAATTTATTTTTGTTGGCTGACAATGTTATTTCAGGCCAAACACACGATATATATTACCGCCAAAAGTAGACAAATTTCCATATAATCGAGGAGTCCATTAATTTTTGGGAAAGAATAAAGTGCCATTATATTCATTGAACATGAAAAAAAAATAATTCACGCATAACCTGCAGATGTACATAAATATATATATATATATATATATATATATATATACATATATTTGCTTTACGAGAGTTTTGTTTCGTCTCTCTTCTAGTAATGGAATAAAATGATAATTGGAATCTACTCCATTGCTAACAGTAACTAAGATGTGAACACAAAAATGAAAATTCCCAATTGATAACATTTTTAGATTAACATCATTTCTTGTCCATTTTTTAAAATAATTATTAGTGAATAATTATTGATAACATTTTTCTCAACAGAAACAACTTCATTCAATAACCATGATACATTATTTGTAATGGGATTACGAACAAATTATTTGTCGTGAATCATTCATATAAAACGAAATGTACGTAAGATTTTTAGAACCCTTACGTAACAACATTACGTAATTTGTTCTGCTAAACAAAAAGAAGATTCGAGTTATATATATAATATGAACTTTACACATGAAAGCATATTTACAATGGCTGGTGAAAAATAATTAAATTTATAAAAATGACGAAATTTGCTAGCAACAGAAAGTTAAATATTTAAATTTTAAAAATAACGAACGATATACACAATCGTACTATTTGCAGTTTCCTTTGCCAGTGCACGTAGCAGAAAAAATCCAATTAAAATCACGGTATATTATTGAAGTATGAGGGATCTTTCATGATATTTTGAATGTTTGTACATTTTCACGTATTTTCTTTCAATTTCTTTATAATATTAATGATAAAAAGTGATTTTACAAAATTCTCATAATTGTTTTTCCGTACTTATCTCTACGAATTTAGATGAAATTCTTTAAGGTAATATTGTTTACTTTGGATGCGTTTTACGTTTTAATCCACTATTAACCTGATTCAAAGGGATCGTTTAATATAGAAGGGGATTACAATAGTTCTCAATTTGTAAAAGCCTTTCGCATAACGTTACTCTGATAGAACCGATAATGGGAAAAACTTTTAGCTTCACGTCGATTATTAGAGTAACTTCGATCATATTATTGGTTTGTTCATTTAAAAATGTTCTTGTAATATTCTTTTAACAGCGATTCAATTTTATCGATATATTGGTTTGATTTAAATGTATTTTTGAAGCCGTTTATTATCCACGATTTTTTAGTCGATAATACCGGAAGTAAGTTTATTTGCTCATATTGAAAAGTCGAGAATAATCTTTTTATAAACTTAATCGTACCCGTCGGCATTTCCATCAACACTTCCATCAATATTTTGGATCATTGTTGGAATTGAAATGTTTATAGTCACCAAAATTCGTTAAATTATATTAAACTTTATTATCGTTGAAATTTGAAGAAATTTTACATCCATGCGCTAAGAGAGTTTGAGTGTCTTAAAGTTAGAAAAACATATGAATATTATGTATATTACAATATGTACATGTATATTAGTTTTATATGTATATTAGTTTTAATTAAGGTCGAAAGACTTGGAATAGGTCAAACTTTGATCTATACAATATGACCACATAATATAGTTAATAAATTAATAGTGCAGATGAAAAATAGATAATTTTTTACTTAACATAATTACATAAAAACATTTTCATATCATTATTTTCAACTCATACATTGCGGTCATTTCTGATTTTCAGTATAAACTTTACACACATTTTTACTAAACGTGTAGTAATTTTTAACCCAATTAGGTCATATTATTCGCTTTACTTGTTACAAAAAGTGTTCTTTGTTTTATATTCAGTCGTAAAAGTTACGAAATACTGAACTACTGGAACAATTAGAATGATTGATCCTATGTACTTTAAGTAAAAATTAAAATTTTCAATTTTAAATTAAAACAAATTTAAAATTTGATTTTCTTAAAATATACAGTATAAAGATTGAAAGCTAATATCATCAGCACCAGTTTCTCTATAACAAAAATGAAGCAACAAAAATACGCGCTACCAGTGACGAGAGAGGAGCTTGTACCTCGAACGTTTACGAGACAAGTTTCCAATGCGAACAATAGGGCGCAATTAAAAATAATTAGACGGCCAGCGTCTGTTCATTGGAAAACTGCGGGAACGCCGATGGATTATCATAGCCCGCTCGCTCGCCTAAGAGCGAAACAATGCATCAAAAGTTCGGCATTCATTATGCTCAAGTTACTAACGATAAATTCATTACGTGCCGTAATGGTGTTATCGTGTTGCCGGTCGCCCGCCGTCGCCTTTGCTCTTCGCTAAGTTATCATGACCTCCGCCCTTGTCGTGCCGCAACGTATAAGTTACAGCGCCATTGAAACACTCGAAAAGACAAATATTTCTAAGCAAAACTTTGCGCCCTCTTATTGTCTCTCGTTTCTCGGCCATTTTCCGCGTGGCAATGTCACCTATACGATTGGCATCAAATTTAACCTTCTGCAAATGTCACAGTGTACATGTGTATAACCTGTCTGACTAATGGTTGATTATTTCACTTATAGTTATAGAATGACTGAAATGTCAGAATCAATGAATTTCCCCGCCATTTTGAATATCGGAAAAGTGAACCTTTACTATCGACAAATCTGAAAAAGAAACTTTCACGCTAAAATAACTGGAGTTACCCCTGGTCCAAGGCTATACTGTTCGTTTTTACAACGTATATTTCCTTCCCCGACCAGTTTATGCATGTACTCTTATACACTATTTTAAACCAATCGTCACGATAGGCTTGTGGTGGGGATACTGAAGGAGGCAATAATATTTTGGATAGGCAAATATTACAGATGTCGAGAGACGTATAGATTTGGACAGGGCCTATACTGCACTTCACAAGTGTGTCGCGCATTTCCAGTCTCCCATGGGGATTACTGTCCACCTTCCATAGGGAGGTACCTATAAATAGACTGTTGTCAATTGTTATCGCGATCTTAACTATTATATTAAATCAGGCGAGTTTTAAAAATGTAAATTTAAAGAGCAACATCGACGCGATAATGAAGTCACGCGAAACGAAAAGCGAAATGAAATTCATTCCATTTATCCATTCGAGTTGGCACGACGAAACTCGTCTTGAATCGAAAACTCGTAAAAGTTATATCCCCAGTGCTCAGCTTCAGTCGGAGTGCCGAAAGAGACTTCCCTGTGTCAGTGCCGTAGAATAAAGGCGCGGGGCGGGGGCGGGGGGGGGGGGGGGGGGGGGGGTGGGGGGGGGGGGGGGGCTAGCGATTAGTGCCGCGCGGTAACGTTACGGTTAAGAGAGACAAACAGAGAAGGAGAAATTTCGGAAGTGAAAAGAGTCTCCGGGAAAATGGGGCGTACCCTTTTTTGGAAGTTCCGAGTTGAATTGCGAAAAGTCTCTTTTTATATGTAGGATAACTTTTTGGCGGAAGATGCCCCAACCAGTGGCAGAAAAAGCGATGCGAACGTTCGATGTGGGTTCGTTAAGTTTCGGTAACTAATTTGAAGAAATCATCGTTAAAGGTACCACGGATTCAAAATAATAAAATAAAACAAAAATAATAATTCATACCGCATAATCATATTATACGACAATCATTTGTGTATTTTAAACATAATGAAACTCGCTGCCTAGCCTATTCTCCTTTTATGTACACCTTTTATGTAATGAATCGCGGCCAAAGAACATGGAGTGACATGTTAATTTTGTAAAGTGTACACTGCAATAATGCTATTCAAGTATATAACCGACTAATACTCATAAATTAAAATTGTCGTTATTATTACATACATCTATATGACGAGGCTATCTTCATTATAGGAGTTTACTAAAGTAATACAAAACGCTAATTAGCTCCTTTTGAGTAAAGTAAAATAAATTTACAACTATCATAGAACATTATTGAAATGAAAGTATTCCTCTATATATAGGAATTCCTTTCTAGGGTCTTTCTTTGCAGTATAGTCTCTTACGGCTGACCACGCGCTTGACTGCATCTACTGTGCAATTATAAGCTGGATTGTACGTGTTCCCTTTCAAAGTGGAATTACTCAGCTATGTTGTCGCGCATCGCACGAACAAACTAGGTTTCTCTATTGCAGGCTTAAGATAACGAAGACATTCATTGTATTTGTACACGTCTATAGATAACGTGGTAGTGCAGTGTATTTTTACGGTATTTTTTTTTAATTCTTATTGCTAAGACGTTACAACATCATTTTCAATTCATGAAATTTAGAGAATACGTATTAAGTGTGGTCTGTTTTACAAGATATTTGAATATATTTAAATAAATAAACAATAAATAAGTAGTTTACTTCATATTATTTATTGGATCGTACTGGAATAAAAAATTAAGAATTTAAAGAAGAAAATATGTGCACATAAATTATTAGCACATTTCCGTTCCATTATGTAATAATAAAGCCGTGAGTAGTTAAAGATAAATAATAAATAATCCCCAAGTCTGCAATTATTCAAACAAAATAATTGATGTATTCTGATTCACTCTATAGGATATACATTTTTATCAGCGTGACTTGCTGACTTTTAATATAATCAGCTCGCCATATAATAGCATGAATAAATTCAAAACCGGATGTTGCATAAAGAAGCTATAATACTTTATTATTACTCCACCTAAACCGAAGTTAACATAATGTACCAAAATAGATTTCATGGCACATTTATACATTCTGTTTTTTATCCTTGAACAAAGCATCTCTTTCAGCTCTATACCTCACCTGATTTCGTCCTTTTTACCTTTTCCCACAATTTTTCATCACATTCGCTAGTGATTCCTTCATGCAATTTTCACGTAAGGCTGTGTGCGAATGCGGGGTACGCTGACTTCCTGTCTCGTAAGACGAATGAGTGTAGGTCGCGTGAATTTTACAAGATGCACGCGCAAAACGAATAAAGGACAAAACTCGAAGGCTATGTCTCACGCCTGAAACAATGACAAGGGTGTGAAAAAATTATGAAAGTTTCCGGCAGCGTTACTTAAACTTTTTCTTCGTTTCTTCTTCTCCGTTCTCATTTCGAGTCGGTGGAAACGAGACTGCTCTCTCATTGCGCCCTTTTCAATTTTTATTTCCTTCACCTGCGCCATTTTTTTTTTTTTTTTGCTTTTTTGCCATTTCGGTCTTGTTTTTGCCCGACACGCACCGCGACTTTGAAAATAGACTTTCAAAGTTCACGGAAGCGAATAGCCCCGGCGCGAAATTGTGTTAACGAATTTCAAAAAGTCGGTACGTGCTGCTTTCATTCACTTTTTCATTGTGAGCCCCGTACGCCAGGTATTTGTTGCCACGTCAACTATTAAAAAAGAGCTGATTTTATAAGAACCTTTTAATTAAACCTTTTCAGTTGAAATTTTTATCTTATCAACATCATACATTTTCGAAAATTCACTTGTTTAGAATAACATGTGTTTGAAATATTTATTATATATTTACGAAGGTTAATTTGAATGTACCGGGAAAAGATTGAAATAATACAATTGCTTATTGGCAATCTGATTACAATAAAAGTAATTTGCTTAGCAAAATTCTATACAACTTTGGTCGATATTTTTGTTATACATCCGAAATAGAAGAGAAAATATCGTACTGAGTAAAAGCAATTTATAAGATATCGAAAAAAATGAAATTTTGTCCGCAAATTATGACATTGTTGATTAATCGATTGCAACATTTACCCGATAGAAAAAAAATTGAGTTTAATTTCAGTATTATTTCCAATTTTGGAAATGTTTTCTACTTATTTTTCATATACCGTTTTAAATGACCAATACTCCATTAAATTATATAGTTCAGTTACTGTGAACCACTGAACGTATGTTGCAAAATAGTTCGACGTCCTTTTCTCTTTAGGGGCATCTATCATTCATGATAAATATGTCCATACTAAATTACAATTTAATAGATGTAAGATGTAATGGCCATTTAGAAGGCAAACACAATTTAAAATTCGAATGAACTATCGAATACAAATCTCTTGATTCAGTATAGCTACTCCAAACTTCTGGATAAATTTTCGATTCGATAAATTGATGTATTAATATTGATATTTATTTGTATGGATATATACAATAATATCTACAATGGTATCTTCTACTTATTTTATTAGATTATTATTTTTATATTATTAGTATATATAGAATATATTAGTATAAGTTAAAATAATAATATAAGTGGATATTAATAAATTTTATTAATATCCACACAAATAAAATATAAACTTGACTAAATATATAACGCATTTCGTTAAATGTATGGCACAAGTACGTTTTAAAAATAAAATATATGTTGGAATATTTAAAAAATCTATATAAATAAAATAATAAAAAATTAATAATAAAAATTTATTGTTTATGCATTTACTTAAATATAATCAAATATTTTTTAAAAATGATTACACTTAATACGTATTCTCTAAATTTCATGAATTGAAATAATAAGAGGTTAAATTTTAGTCAATTCAACATGGAATGCATTGTTTAGATTATTATTCTCTTATAACTAGCTAATAATAAGAATTTATAATAAACTGTCCATTCGTTAATCCAATAAATCATTTAACTAAATTTATATTTAATGAAATAGGGCCAATTATTAGATAATGGCCAATGCATTTGGTAATACGATAGTTTTGGTAAAACTATCTTAGTCCGCAATTTGGGAGTCAAGTATATATCAATCGAGTCATTTAGTAAGACGATTATGAAATAATAATACCGGAGAAGAAAATTGTCATCCGTACTTTTCATACCGCATATAAAAGGTAATATACGTTTTTGACATATTCCTTAATTGTATTCGCGTATCTTGTGACATTTGAACATTTAGGAATGGAACGAGACAGGCACATCATATCGATTCTCGGCCTGATGGTTACTAGATGGCATCAACACGAAAAATTCCTTGTCCATTCGTGCTGGTTTCAAATCTGCTTGTCACCAACGATGAAACTTTCCGTATATCGTTGAGATTGATTTATAGGAGAATCTAAATAAAGGATGCATACAAAACTGTATGAAGGAACAATTACGAAGATAGAAGTTTATAGCGAAGAGGTAATATTCGTCAATTGTTAGAGACATATACTTCTGACTGACATTTTATACTAAAGACACAGAATAGAGGATATTTACAGACGTTTTTATGACTTTTTTTACTAAAGTATATAATCATCGATTTTTACTGGCTATGCTGATATTGTGAATGATCATTAAAATGACGTATAATCTACAAGTTAATTTGTTTTCCATGAGTTAAACATGAATAGCACGTGACCCAATTTGCACTGGACGTCCATTTGACATGAACTTATATAGTGAAAGTAGGTCTATCATTTTGTTGTAAATGTAATAAATTAGTAAACTATTTGAGATAAGCTACTTTGACATTTTCTATAATAATTAGAAGATATCATTGTAGTTTTTATACCAACAACTTCCGTCGTAGAAAAAAAAACGATTTAAGAAACGACTGATTTTATGCATTAAGGAATATAGCAATTTATTATAAATCGCCAACCCAAAAATCGAGCAGTGTAAAAATTTCAATTAATCAGATATATTGATCGCTCTATATATATATATATATATAGACCAATCTTATATATGTATACTGCATTTCCCTACGGGAAAGTAAAGTACGGACTACTCTGAATATTAAAAGTCACCAGTTATACATTATTTTCCATTCATGTAGATCTTTCCAGCATTAAAGTCTGCGTTAATTTAAGTAAAACTACGATCATCAACGCTTTAACGAGTACAAATAATCCAGTTGATGGGAATATAAACTTGACTGAATTTATAACGCATTTCGTTAAATGTACAGTACAAGTACGTTTTAAAAATAAAATATATGTTGCAATATTTAAATTTTCATGAAAATTACACATTTTATAATAATTTCAGCAATAATTTTCATTTTCATTTTCACTTCGCTTAATTGTATGTCGCATTCACGGTGGTCGTTGCTTTTGTAGTACTCCAAAAATGAAATAAAACAAGCGATGCTCGTATTTTGTTCACGTACGAATATTTCAAAATAATATATCAAGCAGGAAATGAATAACGTATAAGTTATAAATGTGATAAATTTAATTCAACTGTAATTGTATCAATTGAATAGACGCTCATATATACATTGTTCGGGTATATATAAAAGTGACCGGGTTTAAGGAGCAGATTGGTTCAGGAGTCCAGACACTAAATATTTTCTCTTTATTTGATGAGTGTTCTATATTTTAAGTCATCAATACGTTATACAGATGCACCAACGTCCCCATAAACAATTCAGTTAATAAATGTAAGAAATGCGACGAATGATTTTAATAATAATTATATAATAATAAACAACTAAGAAAGATCCAATTATTTTTCAATTTTAGAATAGTATTTTGTTGAAGCTTATGTGAACATCTCGAATTCTAATCGGACATTCGAAAAAATAAAATTATTATTCACTTACAGTTCAGGGGTCTCAATTTGTAGACATCCAGTTTTAAAGTTTCGCGTGTTCATCATCCTCGAATCTTGTATTCATAGGTTCTTACTATTTTTCTGTATTTTTTATTGTAGAATGTTTTGAGGGTACAAACACATCGAAAAATTTACTTAATAAATTTTTTTATTTATATATATGAAAATTAATATTTTTACGAGAAAGATCATCAAAAGTCTACAAAATCCACGTTGCATATTATTTATTTAACGCATTTTCTTCCGCCCAAAAATTAACCTACATGATAATGGATATACGTTGAAAATAATAAAAAAAAAAAATGAGTGCAATTTTTATGGTTTTAATCGGCAAAGATGTTACATTTGCTAGTTTCTTCGATCACAAAAAGTAGCCTACTACTTGACATGGAATGCCCGATATATATATACAGGGTGTCCCAGAACTGGAGGATAAAATTTCAGGAGTCGATTCTTCGTGAAATTTGAAATCAAAAAGCCCTTTACCAAAATTTGATCCGACGCATAGAATTTGAATGGCGAGCAATTGAAGTTTAGAAAAAAAATACTGTTTTTGCAAAAACTCGGCTCATTTTCAACCATATATTAACGAGAGAGGGCGCATTTTAAAGATTTTGTTAAGCACAACAATTCTCTATTAAGAGTATATTATCTGAGATGAATATTTCGCTAGTTATGGCCTCATAAACGGATGAAATTGCCTTTTTTTGCGCTTTTTCGAGTCTAAACTCATTCCGGTAAATAGCTAACGATATATCATATAAATAAAGCTGTAGAGCTTGAAAAGACAAAGAATTTTCAGCCCCATACATTTCGCTTCGATCAAAATGGAGTCCGTGGGGAGCCGTTAAATCTCAGAAAATTAGTGAAAAACGCGCTCCATCAATGTGAAATCCGTTTTTCGTCAATTTTTTAAGATTTAACGTCTCCCCATGGACTCAATTTTTATCGAAACGAAACGTATGTGGGTGCAAATTTTGTTTATATGATAAAAAACGTTGTTTATATGATATTTCGCTAGCTATTTACCGGAATGAGTTAGACGCGAAAAACCGCAAAAAAGGGCAATTTTATCCCTTTATGAGGCCATAATTAGCGAAATATTCATCTAAGATAATATGCTCTTAAAGGGGAATTGTAGGACTCTTAAAAAAATCTTGAAAATGCGCCCACACTCGTTAATATAGGTTGAAAATGAGCCGAGTTATTGCAAAAACACTAATTTTTTTTTTCTAAACTTCAATAGCTCGCCATTCAAATTCTATGCGTCGGATCGAATTTTGGTAAAGGACTTTTTGATTTCAAATTTCCCGAAGAATCGCCTCCTGAAATTATATCCTCCAGTTCTGCACACCCTGTATATATATGCGCATACTTATTACAGGAATAGGATAGATTGAATATATTTAAAATTAAAAGAATAAGAGATAAAAGTCCATTTGTCGATCGCAAAGCTAACATCACCTTATTAATAATGCACTGCAAGTAAGTATATTCTTAAAAGGCCAAATGTCGAAATTACTTTATTCGGAAACTTTACATGTGCATATTATGGAAAATTATTTTCGCTCCTGTTTTTCGAGAAATCCTGAGAGACATCCATGTTAATAATTTATGAACATCTTCCAAAAATATGTTGGAATAATTATAAAATAATAAAGAACGTTAACTTTTGAACCTGTACAAGCTGCCAGTTTCTGCGGCTATTATTGTTTAATTTTCTCAAAAGGTGACTTGTTATTTCAGCGATTAAGCCATTATAAATTCGTTTCGTGTAAAAAAAATAAAAATAAAAACACTATACGTCTCTCTCATTACAAGTTTACTAATTAATCAGCATTACACGCATCTATCTCCTCAAAGTCTTGAAACAACTTTCTCATTTTCTTCCTCCCTTTGTCTCGGGGAAACGCGTTACTACTTCCACGGAATTCGTCGGGGGGTTGAGAATCCGTGTCGTGGAGTAGCGTATCTGAAACCGGATGCCACGGAGTCACGAAGCTTCGAGCACCGGCGCTCCTGCATTATTTTCCCGGCGAAAATTATTCATAGCGCTGCGCGCTGCGCTGGTAGAAAATCCTCGTTCGCAGTGATTTTCTTTCGGTTCTCTTACGATTCACAGGAGGAACGAAGGGGAATAAATAAGGAGGGAGCGAGAGCGATTCAAGGAGCGAAAGGAGAAAGAGAATGCCGATTGAAAGGACGGAGTAATGCTGTACGAAGTCGGTGAACAATGCGGGCGAAAATCATAAAAATACAAACTTCAAATATGAAAGTCAAACCAATCGATGCAAATTACGAAGACTCAAATGTACGCAGGAAACAGAGAAATCTCATCGAATTGGAAGAAATTCAATTTTTAAGCAAAGTTGTTATATTTACCTACTCTGTTGTCAATTAATTGTCAAAAATCAATCCATGATTTACGCCACCAACTGAATTGAAAATTACGAAATAACAGTGCAATTATTTTAACCTACTAAATTACCTATTAAATTGTAATTATTTTTTTCTATCTCTTGTAAAAGTGTCTGCCTTTTACCCCAATTATTACTTCCAGTCAAAGTCATTCGCGCAATAAAACATTTTTAATTTCTTTGAATTTAAGTCTAATTTTTAATACACATTTCGTGTACACGAAACAGCTTCCGTGCTTCGTGAAGTAAAGACGAAAAATATAAATACGTAAAGAAGATCGTACCTGAAAAGGTGGAAAAGTGAAAAACATGCCAAGGTTTAAATACCATAGATATTACTTCTGAGTAATTAAACGGCGCAGTGCGCAGACGGTCATCTACCGGGGTAATCAAAGTAATGTACCTTACCTCCTAACAGACCGTGAAAGTGAGATAGCTTGTCTCGAATTTAAAAGGAATTTGGAAGGATTGTTTGCATTGGACTAATGACGAAAATATTTATTCAAGGAATTGGGTGAAGGGGCGAGTGTACAAGGCATCCCAGCAGTAGTAACGGCGCAAATATAACAAGTGGAGACATAAGAGCAGGGTCTAATAGGAGTAGGAATTTATACAGAAACGAAGGTAAGAGCTTTGAGGTACAAAGATGGAATCAGCGAGTTAATGAGGGTATTCGAGAATATCGCGTGGAAACGGGAACAAGAAGAGAATACGGACGGGTCCATAGGTCGAATCAGGTGGCGAAGGTAATATTGGCTGTTTAAATTATACAAAGCGAAAGTAGGCAAAATTACAAATTCGTTGGTCTTAAAAATCATCAGTGAAACGTTTATTAAAATTGATTGATGATTCATTGATTTGTTTTCATAATACTTTTGTTAAATTTATAATAAATTACGATAGTTATATTTTTGGATATACTCACATGAAAGCAACTATAAAACATATAAAAGACATTTTGTTTAGGAATCTAACATGTTATTCTACGTCTGTCAAAACTACAAATGCCATAGCCGTTTAAGACTTTGATCTGTCCCCCAAGCAGTTTGTAAACACTAACTATGGGACCTTGTTTGGTCTGGTTTGAGAGGCCGTTTCATCAATTTTTAGCACAGAAGATGCACCTGTTATTATAAAGGAATATTAGCAACATCAGTCGTAGCTTATGAAAACAGTTAATTATTACATTATCGATTTGACAAGGGTTGTTGTCAAAAACATTGATAGGGAATCAGGTTATATATCCAAACGTATGAAAGACAGTGGATGTGGACTAGACTGATTGATAGTCTGATGAACGCGGTCAGTTTCAAACATGAGAAGATTATCTAATATATTATAAATCGAGGTCTGCGCAATAAAGTACTTTTTGGTCAAATAATGGTAATATATTTTCATAAAACTAAATAGAGTATCCAGTTTTTACCAGTAAATTTATCTGTTGGATAAAGTGTCTTTTCCAAAAGCTATTCAGATCGAAAAATGTGAACATTAGCTTGGCATCTTTGTAAGATTACATTACCATTAATGTGGCTATTAAAAGGAGAATAGGAAGGGAAAAATAAAAAAGGAAATATCTCGAGTTCTAATTCCAGTTCACCTCTGCCGTGAGCCAAACTGGACGAAACGACTCCCTAACGATGTACGTAGGGCATTAACTTCAGGAATCTTTCATTCGATTCAATTTCCGCCTCGAAACTTTCGTCCGGCGTCGAGAAATTGGAAATCTACTTCGGCGTGTGCGGAACTACTCCGGATGTAAAATTGCGAATCAGTAATGGCCGAAGCGTGGCACCCTGCAATAATCCCTACTGGCTAGTGGCCATTTACAACATGCCCAGATAAAGCGTTAGTTTCGTTGCTTTACGGGGTCTGCACGGAGTATACACGAGCAGCTCGGAAGTTTCAATATTATATGGCTGCTAAAGCTTCACCAAGCTTTGCAATTTGCACCGAAAATCCCTTCGTTTTCCCCTTGAAATGTTCTCTTATGTTTGGCCGCGAAACCCTGTTGCGTTATTTTCCCTCTTTGCTTTCTTTCAAATTTCATTCGATTTTTCGAAGTAATGAACTTTATATAATTGATCAAGTTTTCAATTTGAAATTTATCAGCATTTTGCCACATGAGACATTTATATTGGTTTGTATGCTATTATATAACGGACATTAATTAAATAAAAGTGTCAATTTTAGTAATTGTTACGAAGTTATGGGTTAAAAGTGACTTACACGGAGAAATATTTTTTTTGTAAATTTTACCAAACCAGATGGCATTTTTAGGACAGATTTTCATCATGAGATAAATTGAATTTTTCTATAATAAAAATTGATATGATGAATGGCAATTTTTACCATACTCACAATAAAAATTCCAAAAAAATGTAACTTTTACCATAAATATAATGGCAATTATTCTCATGATTAAACTCTGTCCTCAAAATGCCATTTGGTTTGGTAAAATTTACAAGAAAATTTTTCTCCGTGTAGTAATTAGAGGACGTACTTTGGACGTCCACTGGACGTACTTTTGCTTCCATTGAAAGTCTATGCTTTGTCCATGTACATCCAAATTTGGTCCGTGTACATACACGCCATTATCATTTGTACGTTCCATGGTCGTCCAGTGTACGATTTTTGGACATCCAATGGACGTGTGCCATGGATGTAGTGGACGTACTTTGGACGTCCAGTGGACATACTAGTGCTATTAACAAAGTATAACTTTTGCAAGTAGCGCAAAAATATGGTGAAATGAAGTAAATTATATAAAAATTAGTGAATAAGGATTATTTAAGATCACAAATATGACTTCAGATATTCAGACTTCAAAATGTCGGATAAAATATGGCGAAAGAATCCATAAATGTCGCTCGAATTTCGACAGAGATGCACATCTCTTTATATGTAACTTCGAAATATATGTTACGGTTTAACATTAGAATACCCAAAAAGGGCTAAAAACAGGTGTCACTCTTTTTATAAAAATTAATTTTCTTCATAGGGTTATTTCCCTTTAAATATAATTTTGATTTATTAGGATGGTAACAAGCTTATATAACATAATCCACTCAATTTTTTGACATAATTTTGAATAACTTTACGAGATGATAAATAAATTAATAGTATATATTATAGAATTTGAAATAATAAGCACTTCCTGAACATTTGATCTGATACATCTATATAGATTTCAAATGTCACATCATTTCACACTGTCACAAAAAAAAAAAAAAAAAAAAAAAAAAAAAATAAAAACATACTAGGATAGGACACATTATTGAAGAATGCTATAATATTGATTCGATAATAACGGCTTTGATGCGTTATTTCTATAAGTTTCATGTAACCTGACGTTCCTTTAAAAAATATTAAAGTATTTTAAAAATTTTTACTTGCATTTTGTATCTTGCCTTTTAAGACCAATTATTTTAAAAAAATGTACGCTGAAATAGTAAATCTTATTGAGCAACGTATGGAGCTTTTCTACTATTTTATGAAAAATCACCAAAGCCAATAATAGAAAAACTAAACTAATATGTGAATAATAAAAACCCGAGAGAATAATAAAAAGTCCATTAACAAACCTAATCTAAAGCATTCTTCGATTTAAAATGTGAAAATGCGAGAAGTTTTATCGAAAACGGGTATATCCTCTCTCCTCCATTGTTTTTCGATCATTGCAACCTACATTTGAAATCTGCAGTATTTGTGGAAACCTTGTTCATATAACGCACTTGTCATTCCGTGTTCGGAAGTGCCTGAACGTGAAGCGTGAAGCACTGAAGAGCCTTTAATTATTCATAAGAACACATCCATCTCCGTCTCTCGTTTTGGCTGGAAAACGTGGTAGAAGAAAGTACGCATCGAAGTAAGAAGACGAAGAATCCACGTCCAAGACGTTCTCGACCCTGGAGGTAATACAAATCACGAGCGATGCTTTTTCTCCTAGCTCCTCTTTTTCGTCTCTTTTTCCATCACCCTCTTCGGCAAAGAAAAAGCACAGAAGAAGGGGGCGATTCGACGTGGTAGGGGGAAAGGGGCGAAAGAAGGGGGGGAAGGGGCGAGTTCGCGGTTTCCGGGGATGGGAAGAAACGAGGGGCGGCATTCGGTACTGCCTTCTGAAATCCGGCGGTTTGCGCGCAAATTGGATGTTATCTCGGCAGCTGGGGACAGCAGGGCACAAACCCACACCCACTTATCCCACCGAGATGAGAACTTTGCCGGCAACAGAGAAGCACCAAACGGCGGGGAGCTTTAAACTTCCTGAACAGAAGCGAAAGTCCTTAATGTCGGATGAAGCATCGATTCGTGTTTCCGATTCACTACGATTGGAACAATCAGCGTTGGTCTAGGAACAATTAGATGGCGCCACGGATTTTGAAGAATAGTTTTACCAGTATGAATACTTTGTCTGGTGTTTTTTTTTATGCATATTGTTCTTTTATGACAATGTCTTACGGCGTAAGTTTCTTTCGAAATTAATTTTCGACCTAAATACACCCGTATCTAACAAAAAAAAAAATACTGAAAGAAGTTTTTTGCACCTTTTCGATCAATCCACTCTTATTATATATATGTGTGGTGGTTGCCGCTTTTTACCCTTGTCTGAGTTATTGAAAATATGACGAACTTTTGTCTTAATGTAATTTAATAGGAGAGCTTCAGCATATAACCATTCTCTTGAAACATCAGGCATTTACACTTTAACGAATTTCATTTTCCATTCAATCTTTCACCCTAATGGTCCGAAGTCGAGAAATTATTTCTTAAATTTCTTAAAATATTGTAGCATTTGGACAGCGAACTTTAAATGTATTGACCGAGTAATTGACTGGAACAAGTAATTAAGATTGAAATATTTTTTAATTTCAGATTGAATTTCCAATTTAGTTGCGCAAATATATTAAAGACACATACTACCTTATAATGAATAGCCATGCTATGCTTTGCCAATACTATATCTAGATCAATCCCCTTCCCAATAAGCAAAAAGATATCTTGCGATCCTGGTAAGATATCTTAAAAATTTCGACATCTTTCCAAAAGACATCTTTTAGATATCCTTTTAAATAAAGACGTCTAAAAGATATCTTTTAGATATTTATGTCTCCAAATGTTTATTGGGTTATAATTAATTCCATTTTACCCTCTTGCCGTATGTCCAAAACATGGAATTTTAGGAAAATATTAATTTACAATTACTTTATTTAGGTGGTTTTCCCAATATTCATGGTAATAAGTAATTTTACCGCTGATATATTTATTATTATTATAATTTAATAAATTTAATTAAATAACTGAGCAAATGCATAACTGAGAATTCGTTGGAAAAAATCGACTGTAAATTGAATCAAAATACAGCGGATAAATAATTGCTAATTAATTTTCATACTTTCCATAGTAAAATTAACTGCGGCGTGCGTATCATCATGGTACTGGCTAGTGCCATAGTTATTTTCTACCGGGGTATTGCTATTCACCCATTTACCCATCAGAGCGTGCATATATCATTTGATAATTCAATTTTAACGACATATCACGTTTAGTCAATCGCGGTTTCGTTGTAAATTTCCATACCTCTACAGGATTTAAATCTAAATTTATCTTTTCCATAATTTTGAAACAATTTGAAACTAAACAAACAAAAAATCAATGATTAAAGGATTTCATTTACATCATGTCGTTAATGTGACGATAAACATTCGGTAATCAGATACGCTTTATTCGTGGCGCAACTCGGAGATTTCCTTCAAGTGCACTTGAGCTTTTACTCGCTTCTGCGAAGACGTGTGTAATAATCACAATTTGTCGCAATTGTGCGATTAAACGAAGGTACAGTGCACTCAATCCAGTGCGTGGTGACGCGAGATATGCATGTGAACATGGAGGTGGTTTATTACTGCCTAGATTACAGATGAAAACTATAAGGTTCTTTTTTCTGCGTTTTCATGCCGCGTAAACTTTTTATCGCGGAAAAATATTCATTTATATTCATTTATAGAGATCTATCTTGAATGCGCGAGTCAAACAATATAAGCTGTCTCTAAGGGTTTTTTTTTGTAATACTTTGTTAAGAATATCTTGAAATAAAACAAATCGCATTTTCATTTTGTTTTATCTGAATTTTTAAGAATCGACCAAGGCAAGATCTCGTTGACTATCTAATTAAATTTAATTCGAATCTCATAATCAACGATTGAAACGTCAATTCTCGGTTAAAAATATGTGTGACCTACTGGGTTCAATCATATCTGGGATATAAATATAATATATTTAATTAATTATTGTAGAACAAGAGTAAATTGGATTATACTATCAAGATTAATAATGACTAAATACAATTAAAATTGCAAGGGGCATGAATATGGTAAAATGAAAGATCACGAATAATATTTAAAACTACACTCCGATATCGTGTGTTTGAATACAGGACATACGAGTTGCAGAAACGAATTGCACCACTCAAATTGTTCCAAAATGCGTAATTACTTTTGATCGTTGATTCCAGGATGGCCCTAGTGTTTCTAATGGAATATTGAGTTGTCTAAAAGAAAATAATGGCAACAAATCGATGCCCAAAGATTGAAAATCTCAATATACAATAGACCAACGATATGTCGTGGTATTTGTGCAATGGTTGCACTGTATGCAATTTATATATCTTAATAGAATTTAAAGCATTCATCAGAATTCAAACCGTGCGTCCAGGTTAACCAAGATTTACTATTTGAATCATGGCGAAACAACATGCAACAGTTTAATCAAAGTTTATTCTCAATTTTACATGAATGTGATTGATTAATTTACGGCATAATTAATAACTAAACCACATTTTACTATTTTTGTATAAAAAAAGGTTTACAATAAGTTTGTATAGTTTGATAATCTTGGATTTCTTTGATTATTTAAAATAAATAAGAGGAATTGTGGATGATTTATTAATTGAATTTGTCACTATAAAGTAACTTTTTACCTTATGCTTTTATCAAATTCGATCAGAAAAGGTCGAATAATTAGTACATAGTAATTATATTTCAATGATCACTTGATGTCATTTCCATTGCTCAAAAAAATGTAGCTCAAAATCAATAAACGAAATCTCTCGGTCGAATCCTATAATATTTAATTTAGAAAAATTCAACGAGTAGTATATTGTTGCATTTTTTAACGGCATAAATGCCCTATAAATAACCATCAATATTTTTATGTAGCAATTGAAAGAAAATGATTTTTGCCACCAGATTTCTGAGAAAACAACTTCGGGGACTTAAGGGGGCGAGTGGTTTAATAAATACGATTCCTAAAGAAATAGCAGTGACATTGGACGGAAATTGAATGAGAAATTTTGGAAATAGAGAAAAATAAAATTTGAAGATTGTTTTATTTTCATTTTCATAGAAGAAAAGTAAATTTTTGAAAATTTACCATCGTTTATTTTATTTTTGTTTCAAAATTTCCCGTTCAATTTTCGACCGATTTTACTAGTGTTTTTTAAGCGATCGCGTACGTATATCCTGCAGAATTACAGTATCAGATCCAAAATTTTTGCATTTCCTCACTTTCTATGTTAGGTCGGTAACCGTTCTAATTTTGAACCTCTTTATATAGTTTAGATGATCAAATATTCGAAATTTATGCATATATCGAAAAATATCATGAATAGGGTCGCAAATGAGAAAATGCATTCGAAATATTTCATAAATTATATACTTATCGAATGTGTCGATAAATTTCATCCACGTGTAACCTACTGCCTATTAATTGACTTTAAGACTCACCTGCAACATAAAGCATGACAAGGAAACGTTAATAAGATATAATTGTAGTGCAAATAATTTATATTCATGTATTATTATTAATTATATATTAATAAATGATAGTTAAAATTGTCAAAGAGATAAATAAGAAGATTTTAAAATTAAGTATAGTGAGGTATATATCACTACTACGATGAAAGACTTTTTATTTAAATTTTATATTCAAATTTTTTAATAAAGGGTAGTGTGTTTTCTGTATTGTAATATACTATATATATATTATACAAACAGCAGATTTCTTCACTGAAAATGAAACACTTTAAACCAGTACAGCTTTGTCAGTTGTCATTCATTGCAATCTTGAATAATGAGCAGCTTGAAAATATACAGGATTAATTTTAGCCTCGTACATTTCTGATCTTTCTGTAATCGCAACTTTTTTTCGTGTGGTTGTATTATACAATATTTCTAAAAGTAGTAGGAAAGTACATTATATAAATCCAAACTATTCCAATTTTAGTAAAATATAAATTTGAAAAAATCTCTTCTACAAAGTTTGTATTTTAAGATTTCAATTTAGTTTTTCGAATACCTTGTTAAGCAATTAAGTCGTCATACTTTCTTGAATATAAGAGTGCTTGTAAAAGGCCAATTAAAGAATTGAAAATGTATGAACCCTTCTATTCATTTTGATACCAAGGATACCAGTTCAATACAACAGCTTTTTTCAAATGCGTTTCCAAATTGAGAACAAATAAATAAAGACAGAATTTCAAATAAAAGTATCAACACACGAGACCAAACATTTCTACCAACTGGTACAGCAATTCTATTTTTTCGAAACAAAACAAATTATTCGAACTTTCGATGTAACTTATTAGAATTCATTTAAATTCATACATAATTTCCCTATATTGATTCGTGCTATAATTTCGGCCACGAAATAAAGGAAATGATCAGTGAACCTTATGAATAAGAAGTAAAGCACGTTTTTGATTCGTTGAAATCGACGAACATCCAGTCGGTTTTGGTATGCATGCAGAAAACTGCGGAATGAAAATGCGAAAAGGTGCTCGAGAGACCGGGGAGACAAGGCCGCTGTCTCTCCATTGTATGGAGATGCAATGTCCCGCAACGTATCGAGATGAAGAGTTATCAAGATGTTTATGAGTACAAAGGATCTTCTTTGAATATTTACTTTCTGGTGAACAATGCATCTCTTGGCTGTGGCCTTATTTAGTCGACTGATTCAGTAGCATATAAAAATGAAGACCATTACTAATTTGTATTTTGTATTACTTTTGAAAATATGATTCTGTAAAAATATATAATTTTATTACAAAATATGATATTTGAATCGGTGAAAATATTTGTTTTTATGTTTTCATAAAATACGAAATGACTGCTAAAACAAAAATTGAGGAAATCCATTTCATATATTTGATAATAATTAATTTTATTATTCGACTTAATACCGAGCTCCGGAGTTTGTGCACACACCAACCGATTTTCAAATAATAACAATCGATATTACGCACTTACTTTGCAGATAAAAAGTCATATGATCCATTTTACAATCGTACTACTAAACTGTACTATAAATCGAGTCCATACCATTAACAATGATTTGTCATTTATAGAAATACAATATATATGCTTTCTCATAAAAATCAAGTTTTTTTAAGATTGTCACTGTATATTGAAATATACATAAATGCTCGACATCAAAAACTCTTCAAAACCTCTCAAACTCGACGAAGTCAAACTTCCTTCGCTCTTAACTTCTTAAAAACTCACTGCAGTGAGTTTTCCAAGCTACTTTGCTAATGAATCGTCAAAACTTCAAAAATTGTAAGTTGGAGATTTAATTTAGCAAACTGTAATAAAAATGGCTGCATAATTTCGGTTAAAACCTCGGAATTAAGGTAGTTTTGGTTCACTTGATTTTAAATCTGCAGCCAAAATGTACAGAAATTGAAAATATAGTTGATGCAATATTTACATTTCGACACGACATTTTCACAAATAAAATTTGATAATGATAAACTCGAATGTCGGGACAGAAAAGCTACGAAAGATTTCAAATAACGTAAGTATTGTTTATCAAAGATCAGTACGGTGTATAGTATCATCATTTTTGTTTACAACATATTTTACTTAATTAAAGATGATCAAATATTAACTGATCAGGACCTTAGAAAATGGGATAAACTTCCAAAAACGTCCTCCAACCGATTTTGTTGTCGATGTATGTCAGTGTATTTTGGTACGCTGATTACGAAAATGATGGTGAAAGTTGGCGGAAATTTTATTTTCATGGTGAAAACCTTAAAAAATCACAAAAATTTATGGTTTTTTGCACTTATCTCGTAAAATACTCAAAGTTTCGGAAAATTCTACAAATAAAAGTTGTAGATCTGATAAAAATACACATTTTATGTCATATGCATTTTCCCGCCAAAATCAATAGTTTTTGGGAAAAATCGAAAAAACTACAAAACATCATAAAAAGAGTAAAAGGCTATAGTAACGTGGAATTTATAGTTTCCTGTATCCTTAAAGTTCGTAAAACAATA
>JAPYZR010000449.1:0-32329 GCA_030522945.1 Trichopria nigra | reverse complement strand
AAAAAAAAAAAAAAAAAAAAAAAAAAAAAAAAAAAAAAAAAAAAAAAAAAAAAAAAAAAAAAAAAAAAAAAAAAAAAAAAAAAAAAATAGTCCAGACAATGTAAAGTTTCCAATCCGCAGATTATCCGGGAAAAGGCGAAATAAGCAAAGCCTCGGCCAGCGATTTGCCGAAAGATCAGATACCTCGGCAATGGCTCTTCATTCTCATGATCATCTGCGTGATGTTCTTCGCGATGTTCATCGTCTTGATGTACCGTAACGATCGATCGCTCCAGATCTTCGAATTGGTGGATCGCTTGCGGGTAAACATGGAAAAGAACGACTCGTCGGAAAGCGAGGGCAAAATGAAATGTCGAAAGGATCAGGCATCCGGTAATGACGTCGTGCCGAAGATCCAATCGCCAAAAGTTCGTTTGACAAAATCAGCAAAATTATCATGAATTTCGGGCGATGATGACTTGAGGAGCTGGCGAGAATTGTCCCGCAAACGGTGATTGCTGGCTTGCGATTCTTCTTCGGTTTCATTTCAAAATTCCCTAGGATTATAGGGACCGTGCAAAAGTCACGTTCAGATTTCTGGATTATTGTCACTCCAATCGTGAAAGTCGCATCTTTAGTCGATTTGTTACGTGTTGAAATCACTTGGCGAAATCATCTCAATCATCTCCCGATCTTTCTCTGGTCATTTTCTCACCGAAAGTTCCTTCAAGAGTAAGAACAAAAAAAAAAAAAAAAAAAAAAAATCCAGTGAATTGAATTTCATGTGATTTTTTTATCTTTTCAAGTATCGGGAAGCTTTCCTGGATGAATCTGATATGTGCGATTTATTTCAATTCCAGGTGAATAATGAATTATTGAAAGAACTGATAAACTACTTAATGTACGAATAGATCCGACGGAGAGGTGTGAACAGACGAAAGTTTGATAAAGGAAACGATGAGAGAATATTGAAAATAGTAAAAAAAAAAGAGGAAAATGTATATTTCAAGCAAAACACGCTAAAATAAATCATCAGAGAGTTGGTTAAAAAATGCAATGTTTTATATGGAATGCAATGTATTTGCATACAGGGTGTCCGGAAACTTGCTCGTCGTACGTTCGGTTGATTCGCTTGTTTAATGTAGGGGACGCTGAGGCGACTCGGTCGATAACGTCAATTCCAAACCTTAAATATTAGAATTAAACAGAAAGTAGACATATTTTCAATTTTAAATGTACTTATTTAGGGCATTTTTACGTATTTTTTTATGGGCGTGCGTCAATATTTAGCGAAATCGTTTCATAATTAGATATTTTCGAATTTTTATTCCTGCGAATTCTCGCCCAATTCTGAATTGATTTCCCTGAAAATTGACGTACATTCGTAAAAAATGCGTAAAATTGCCCTAATACAGACTTGGACTTAAAAATGTAAATAGTTTCTGTTTAATTCGAATATTAAAGGTTAGGAATTGATGTTATTGATATAGCCGTTTTAATGTCTATACTTATTAATAATTGTTTTAGAAATGTTAGGTAAAACAAGTACATTGATTATGTCATGCATGTTCTAGGACACCCGGTATATTAAATTTAAGTACAGTATCTTTTTTTATTTTTCATTCGATTTTAATGAACGAATATTTTTATATTTCTGCACATATTTACAGAATCGGCAGAAAAATGTCCACAAAAAAGGTTCATAAAGTACTCTTCACTTCATTCTTTCTCAAATCTCAAAAACTCGAAGAGTATACCTTTTGTATTCATTCTGTTTTTTTTTTGTTTGATGGTACAATTGTAATGTTTTTCACGTAAACGAATGTCATTTTTATTTATTTTTCTAAATAATGAAAAGGATGATTTAGAAATGTTTTAATTTTACAGTAACTGTTCAATTATTGAATTAGACCGTCGATATAAGTCAATAATTAAGGTAGGCATTGATATGCGAATTAGAAAAAGTCATGCTTTGACATTTTACGATTATTTCTTATACGTAATTCCGAATCAATAGGTACGAATTATGAAATGAAATATTCAAACGGTTGACTTTGAAATATTTGTCATTTCTGGTTTTGACCTTCTAGAATGAAACGTTGACATTTAAAATATATAATTTGAATATTGTGCAATCGTAGAACAAAAAAAAAAAAAAAAAGAAAAAAAAAACAGAATTCGACGCTACAAGTTGCAACGGACAGCCGTTTCCTATTATTTATGTCCTTATATATACTTGTACACTTGTCTTTTACGATCAATAGTGACATTCAAGGTGGCCACGCGACACCCATCATACGCACGGAAGCTCCAATCCACAATTACGTCACTACCCTCCATTTCCCTCTCATTTGTTTCCGGTCCCGCATTTCCCTATAACCAACCTGTCACTTGACTTTCGGCACCATCCCATCAAAATTTACATCGTCAACGGTTACTTTAACCATTTGGAAAATTAAAAAAAAAGAAGAAGAAGAAGAAGAAAATAACAGTCATTACTGTAGAAACATTTATAAAAGTTAAAAACAGAAAAACAGGAAATGGGCTGTAGAAATAGGGGTTCTTATCGCTCGAGAAACTTTGGCACTACTGTTGCTGCACTGGTGTACTGGCAAGGTTGGATGTTTGTTAGTTTTCTCCTCATCATTTATGTTTCTGCGTTTTTCGCTTACCAAGAATATCGAGTATACCAATCGGGGGCGTCACCAAAGCCAAGAAGGTTATCTGTGCGTTTCCGGCAACAATGATTTGCATTAGGTAAAGTGTTGTAGGTTAGGTTTCAGATAACTCTTTTGATTGTGTGTATATATATGTATATAAATATATATATATATATATACTCATAACTCTATATAAGTGAAATAATGAGAACTGTATTTGTTTTTGTTACGTTTAAAACTTATATACATTGTGATTGAAATTCATCAACTTCCGGCAAGTCGTCATTTCTATCGTAAAAATAGATAAACGCTTTTTTTAAAATTATTTTTCATGTACATTGGACTCTCCATGCCAAGCGGATTATTCTGACAAATTTTTTTTTCAAATTAACATACGCGTGCTTGATGAGACTTACAAATGCGATGTCTTTGGCCAATATATATAAACAAAATACAGGTGAAAAATGTAATTTAATTTTTTAAATCAATTGTTCGATTTCTTTCTACCTTCAAAACATTTCATAAAAAAAAAACACGGTAAAAGTAGTTCATTCAAGTAAGAAACTAATAGTAAATAGAAATGACTGCGAACGAAGGCACCTGGATTAAACGTAAATGCACGTAACACGGGGGCCATATTCCCTGCGCATTCAATTTCGTGTATCACATCTTTCAATATCAATGTATCCGAAAAAGATTTTTTTTGCAGTTTCTTACTTTTATGAGTTATTTTCCTGTATTTTTATGGAATATTTTCAGAGTACAAATATAATCGAAAAATTGATTTTAAAAATTAAGTTTTTCACCGGTATTTAATATGTATATAATCTACAAAATCTACGTCATCTATTATTTTCTATATATATAGAATGTAAAAATGTATAGAAGGCTCGCTTGGAAATAGCTGTAAAGGTCCGGCTTCACAATAGTGCTAAAAAATTGCTTAGCGAATGAGTACAAAAAGTACTTTTTCAAGCAGCATTTCTGATCTCGGTTTCATACGAATTCATAAAGAGCTCATAAGAAGTATATAAAATTAAGCTTGGTAATGGACGCGTATTTAGGGGGCGTAAAGTGTATACTTTCCGTACTCGTTCCGTCCGATTACCCTCGCGTAATTCGTCGATTCCATTCCGTTTACACGATTTAAATCTTCAAAACTTGCTATATAAATTCGGATCTATAAGGAAAGTCTAAATTAAAAATAAATAAATTATTATTATAGACGTAAAGTAGCAACGCTTATTGATTCATAATTTTCAGGTTATGTTGTACGGTACAATTTCTGTATTTTCGACGGCCTTGAAAAGTGAATGTTACTACTATTTCAAAAAAATGCCGCAAGTGAGGACTTCCGAGTACGCAAAAATACCCGCATAAAATGTAAATAATGGTTATCTTTAATAAGCGATAACCAAATTTTCTTTAAACTCGCTCTTTTGTACTCCAAAAATGTTGATGGAGACTTTGAACGTTCGTCTAGCAGGCACGATACGCTAAGGGAAAAAAAAAAATAGAGCAAAACCCCGGGTTCAAAACCGATGGCCAAAGTATCGCAGTGCGTTCTTTTTGTAAAAATTCAGGTTTTCAATTGTTCACTTTTGAACGCACGTCTTAACCTAGAATCATTTTCCGTTTCAGGTCAGTTGCAAAATTTTTTGAAAAAAAAAAAAGAAACACACACACAACATTCTTTCAAATTACGTATATATGAATAATAGTGAAATTTAAATTGTGCCGATATATTTGATAATCGCCAAAACAAGTTATAATTAAATAGAATGGTTTGCAATAAGCCGGCACCCGTCGCTATAGATTTCCAGAAACTGGTTCGCTGGGAAGGATGGTGCTTTTGGTGCTTTGTCGTCTTGATAGGCTAGTATTAAAACATTCTCACGATTGTTCGGTATATATGCAATTATGCGTCTCACGATAATGCCGTAAAAAACTTCAAATCACCGCTAGACAATTTTTCTCGTTACGCTCACGATTTCCAGCGCATTTTATTATTTCATATAAATGCCATTGTTTGAAATGAGTTGCCGTTTAACGAATTACTCGACAAAGTTTCCATGTTGTTTATATACATTTCGAAAACTTGTCGATTTATCGATAGAATAATAGCAGCCGATTCCCTACAGGCAACAAACGCGAATAAGCATGTATTGAAATGAAGGTCCTAAATTTTAGCATTTATTAGATAATTTTTTGTCAAAATTTTAAAACTGACATTTCCATTGATAATAGTTTACGCGGGTCGCGACCTTTACAACCAATACGTTCAAGTTCAGCTGACCAATAACTAAATCAAAGCCCAGTAGAAGCTACGGGATGAAATTTAGGTAAATTCTATACAGAGGAAATATTACATTTCTTTTTGAAAAATATCGATTCTTCATTTTATCGACGTTTGCATCGATTAACAAAAGAAGAATCGCTTCTTCTATTTTTCATGTCTTTTATTTTTAACCTCACAATTCTGTTCAATCGGTGAAGTTTCGGCCCGATTTTCCGTGCCGTGATACCACTCGAAATTCAGCGTGCCACAATATATCGAAGATTGAGATAATCGCGGAGAAAGCTCCAAAACCATTAAAAAATTGTAAAGAAGAAAAGATTAAAAAAAAAAGTTTTCGAAAATGTCGAAGAAATCGAGTTCCATGCACGACGTGATGTTCTGGGGAGGATGGCCCTTCGCCTGCTTCGTCCTTTTATTGGGGATTGCCGGATACGTGGGCCACGAAGCTTACGAGTATTACAAGCAACACAAGAACGACTGACGACGTGGCGGATTTCCAACCTGCCCAATTGAAAAAGTGAGCTTTCCACGAAGAACCGTCTAATGTATTATACACGATTCTTCTTTGAATTGTTTGATTTTTTTTCTTTTTCTCTAGCGAAAATATCTCCAAATTTTATCAATAATTTTTATGAAACATTTTTACGTACGGTGCTTGACGCGTGTGAGGTTACCTGAGGACATAAATTGTATTTCTATTGTAGGATAAACCCGTCAGTATGAAGTCTTCATCGAGACGACAACCGTTTCTGTACTACCGTCTTGAAGGAATCGAATGTTTTGTGCTCGAGAGTTTCCATGTCGGCAATTGAAAACTGGAAATTGATTGGAAATAAAGCAAGTGGTATCGAAGTCACTTCGGTGTTTGTTTCATTTCATTGCTTACGTATTTGTTCTCGGTATGTACGAGCGACGTTTTCCTAATCGTGGACGGGAAACGAGTCACCGATACGTCAGGGACGCGGTTCCCTTCCGGTTACGAGAATGCGTTGGATTTTTAAAACGATTATCGGGAATTTGACCATAGGCTGTGCACGAGTAAACGATCCGATGAATGCAACAGATCGTATTCCATGTGAGGCTTAATAAGCTCCAATCGCAAGTTGAAAACAACTCGCAAGTTGGAATACCCTCCATTATTTTACCAAGTCCACGCTAAAGTGGTAGGATCATTGCTAGGATCGTTACCGCACATCTGGACTAGTAGTCGTGCCCATAGTAGCGCAAGTGTGTCCAACAGATCGGATTACGGGAAAAGTTGCCAAACTTCCATTTCATCCCCACCTCATCCGGCGACAGGGAGGTAATTCCCGAGTCCAGCTCGAGCTTATTTACTCGCGAAGCGCGTACTTCATTCCGTTGGCGATCGAGTCATATCCAAGCATTCGTCAAGACTTAATATAGCTTCAGCCTGTCTTTGTTATTGCTATTTCGTCGTCGATACGCTAACCAGCTCCCCTGTGACCTATCTCGGGTGTTGGCTAACGATGACACCTTCGCCGACGATTCGACCGTAACGGACGGACGCCAATATGCCGAGTCCAGCCGCGTATCTTCTGGACTGACCGGAATGCGCCTCGGATTTCCGGATAGCGGCCGTCACGAATGCAGCCGATGAATCAGTGGTGGATGCGGTTCTCGAGACTGCTTTCGTCACCGTTACGCAACGGCAGCTACGACTAACCAACCGTCGAAGGAAGTCGATTTTTCTCCCGGTCCCCTTGCCTCGCGTCGCTTCTTCGCTCCTCTTTATCGCCGCGTCATACGCACGCCTATACGCGTGTATTTCGAGCGCGCCCCGACCGACATCGTCGCCGGGAAGTTAAAGATAAAAGACAGTATAGGTCGGAGTGCGCAAATATAGAGCACGAGTGCTCCGGTGCCTGACGACGCGGCGTTATATAGTCTTTATGGTCTCTCGAGTATACAGCCGACGACGACATTAGCCTTATGCGTGCGTGTTGCGTGGCCGATCGTAGCGCCCGTCGGACGGTAGGTGCGGCCGTAATCCTCGTCCTCGTCCTCCGCGTCGTCGTCGTCGCCGTCGAAGGGGACGTAGGTGGCGATCGCGGCGAATCGTAATCGCGGAGTGCCGCGATCGATTATACGTTAGGATCGCACGGGGTATAGCGGGAAATAGCATGCGACATCATGGAAGCCGATGCCGGAGCCGTGGACGAGGCCGAGCCGGACGATCGATGCTTAGGCGTCATCGAGCACAAGCCAGGAGAGACCTCGCCCGAGGCTTCGCCGGGACTCGAGTATGACATGTGGGAGGGTCAGTTTCAGTTCGTCGGAGAGTCTCATTGCGAGCCGAGAAACGCCGCGCGAATCGCCGCAATCGCCGCACGCGAGAGACAAGTAAGATTCGTCGTTAACTTATTGATGTACGCATATCCATACCTTCCAGCTTTATTCCGTTACGCCCTGCACTTTCACCTTTCGATGGATGTCTCATTCGGGTCACGGGTCACAGCCGGTCAAGACGATATCCCCCCATATATAGGCGGTTCGATGACACTCGAATGTCGTCTTTCGGTATTTATACGTCTCGTCGGCGCTTGATAGGGTCCGTTCACCTTCCTTCCCCTATTATCGAGTTACTTCCGGCATTTTCCAAGTGTTTTCCAAGTGTTGATTTCATCTCGTGGGAAGATGCGTTTTCATTTAATTGCTCAGCCAATAGATTTAGAGTTAGCTCCAAGAGAATCGTGTGTTTCCTCACGAAGGATTCAGCTTTCATTGGACATGACGCATCCACGAAAGATCCAACCGGAACAAGAGCTTTGCATTTCCTGATTCGACGAGTTTCTTGGACAAGTTTCCCTGTTATAAATCTGACGGATCGGTACCTGGTAGAATCGTTCCTATCCATCTAAAATCAAAACAGTTAGCGTCATTGTATTGAAATCTCTCGAAATCCCTGATGCAGTAAAGATTAGGCTGATAAATAAATATCGTTCCCATCGATTCACGCAGGGATAACGCATGATTTTTGGTGACCCGCGCCCGAGAAACCACCTGACACTTTCCACGAAGATACAAACATTCAGGATGTCGCGTATAGAATCGCAGGTGTGAATGCAAACAATGCGGAGTGAAACTCGAAAACATATATACATGAAACGCACGCGCTTCAATCCAATGTTGCTAATAACGCGCAGTTGATAAACACGACCTACATTAGCCTTATCTTCGTTACCCGCGAGGCTCTGTCATTTTCTATCTTCCGCGATTGTTTATCCTCGAATAACGGATGCACTTTTTACGCGCGTTTAATAAACGATTCTCGCATTCCCCTGCCACGTGACGTTATAGGCATGTTTGCTTTTCGAATACAATTGATAGAACAGTCGCGTATTGCGCGTAAGCCACGTATACCGCGTACACCCACGGTTTTCAATATGATATCCAGTTTTACGATCGTTCCGACAGTCTGCTTTTCCTCGTCATATTATCGCGCCTACATCAGTTTCCTTTTATGTAAATATACTATTATGTTTGCTTTTTTTTTCTACGAGGCGATTCCCCGATATCTTATACGCCTCGCATTTCATTTATTTAATATATATCCACCGCGTTTATCAAATGGACGCTCATCTATTTTGAAATCATCGAAACGTTTTATTAACTTTTAATATATTATCATTTTAAGGCGTTTTTACTAACTGCCGCATTGCAAAAGTAACTGTATAAGCATTTATTATTAAGTACAAATGTATCCTCCATAAAATGTAGATTTCAATAATTATTAAGTGTCTAACATTTTGTATGCACGATAGACCGTCGCACACTTCGTGCCATTTCGCTAGCGCAACGTCGGACATTTCACTCCCACCTACGTAAATTTTCCCGCACTCTTCACGTATGTCGCGATTGTTCTCTTGGAATACATATTTTATCACGTAGTTTTTCAACAAAAGTAATGTTTCTTTACGATACAAAATTTAACGTAATAAAACCGCAGTTAAAAATGTCACGTATATTTTCGTATGAATTATGTATAAAAAGTTATTACGCGAACTCATGCTTTGGTATCAAACAAAAAGCCACTATATGAGAACTAAAAATAATTGATCTAGTGCGGTATTATTTACTACTGTTTCATTATAATTTCATCACGTACGCTCCACAGAAAATTGTATACACCGGAGTATTCCTCTGAAAAAGTGATAAAAGAACAATGACAGCTGTGTACTGGATATTAAATACGCGAAGTGGTTGCGCGCTAGGAATGTTTACAGTTTTGGCGGGACATTCCGTACGTGGTAACATAACCTCAAATACCGGTTTTTGGCGCCGTGGTCTACAGTAGATTTTTATTTTGTGCTTCGTAAGCAAAGACACAAAACAATTTCAACAACTTGTTGAAGAAGGTTAAGTTTCGCTACTATTAAAACTTCTCTCAAAAATTTCTCTCAACGAATAAATAAATTGAAACAAAAAATTGCAGCGTGGGACAAGATGGAAAGTTACAGCAATGCGTATATATGTAGCTGACTGAAAATTACCGATCTTCACTTTCTCTACTGCCTTATTAAAATATATTCCTTTATTAATAAAATGATTTTCTTGGGAACCTTATTTACGTATATAGTTAGTATAAACTGAACCGATCTCGGAAGGTGATCATATAAATTTGCGGCTATTCGTTAATGGAAAATAATTCTGCGATAAAAGGATACGTTGCTTATTAAATAAAGAGACTATTTTTATATCTTCGCTGCTGGACTCGTGCGCGAAGGCTCGTTCATTTTCCACGTGCATAGGCGGATCGATTTTCTATATACAACACTCTCGATTTTCTATATACATCAACTCGCTCGCGCGAGTATATTTCTAAAGATAATGGATGCGATGTGACCAGATTTAGATTCGACGAAATAACGCAACTCTAATGCATATAATTAGCGATGCACTATGCGTTGGTCGCGATGTATATACTATACGCATAGATCAGTATAGATATATACATATGTAGGAGGTACAGTTTCACTCCCACTTTCACCAGATTTTAGTTTCCACGCCCCCTTACGTTCTCACTACGTAAATTCCCACCAGTACATATAATGTATATAAAAGCGTGCGTATAAATAAATGTGCACGTAATATCGATTACAATTGAGTGCGGTTGTTTACAATCCTGATCATTATATATATACGGTATATTTTTCACCAAGGGCTTTTGATCGTCGAGTGAAATATTCCCACACAAGTGATGATACAAGAATAATGAGAATAATGATATAATTATATTGCTCCCACGCGGGCAATAAAAACCTATTTCTTCTATATATATATATATACATTACTTATAAATGTACTTTTCTTTTGTCACTAAGGCACAAAATGCGATTTTGCGCACAGTAACTGAGGTACGAGTTACAGTTTCGAATTCATTAATTATAGGAATCATTTCTGCGACAAAAAATAACGTCAAATTGCAAAATGTCGCATTTTGCGCCCTTGATTTCGGACGCATCGTCGCATTGTTTTCTGCTATTCATCGTTTATGCAGTTGCCCAACATTAAATTTAATAGTATGTCGAAACGTTTCTACAAAAGCTGGACTCTTGTAAATTAAAAAAAAAAAAAAAAAAAAAATACGCTTCTGATCTAATAAGATATGAAGTACAGGTATAATTGGAATAAACTTTTCAAAAAAGAATTTCGCGCATTTAGTACAGGCGTGGGACGATAAGTTCATCAATAAAATTGACTATCGTTTTTTCTCTCAGTGCAGAAATTACAATCCTATAGAATTTTATACGCATCCTGTCAGTTTCGTGCAATATATTACGATATGTCACGCAGTGATATTATTCGTGAAAAAGATCTGGAACTGCATGTTACCAGGTCCTATATGAACAGCTACATGAACCAGGTATGATCATTTATAAAGATATATATATACATATATATAGGATTCAGCAAATTGGATGAGTTCTTCATGATATTGAGAAATTGCAACTAACAAATAAAATATATGAAGAGTTTTAAGAATTGATCGATTCTTTATGAAAACTGCGTATAAAAATCATTTTAAAAAACCGTCCATCAAGTACAGGTTAGGTTAGGTTAGGTTAGGTTAGGTTACGTACGTACGTACAGTTTGGCAGATTTCCATCATTAAACTTTTAGAGATGCGCATCGAAAAGTCTTTATTATAATTGTAATTTTCGATACAAGCGTGGAAAGTGACACTTTTATCTGATCGTCGAATGCTAGGAATTATATAGCGCGTCGAATCAATTTTTTTGTAACTCGCCGAAAATATATAAAGTTTACATTTTACCCAGTTTTTGTTTTGTTTATTGTAGCAGCATTTAATTTACTCTCTAAATTTCTTAGAGTCAAATTTCACTCCACAAAGAGTGATAATTGAGCTACTCTTGTAAAGGAGTGAATTTTCCAATGTAGAGTGAAATTCCATTCGAAAAAGTGCCAAATATCACTCTTAAAGAGTGAACACATTCACTCCTTTACAAGAGTACCTCATTTATCACACTTTAAGAGTGACATTTCACTCCATGAAATTTTGAAGTGTACGCACGCTGTGTGTAACGCTTTATATATACACAGAATTAATAAAAAAATCGTTTCGAATATATTTTTGCATAACGACGATTAAACAAATTTCAATTTCATCATCCGCCATTTTGGATTTTAAAATGATTACCTCATATTCGTTACCATTCCCTGAAAAACCAAAATGTGGATAGTCCCCATATTATACATTAGATATATACTTATATAATTTCCTCTTTTTGCACAGGTACAAATGATACAGGAGCAGATGCACGCTTTAGCCGATACGCAGTCCGAGGGCGAAGAGAGATACGCGAGAGTCAAGCAGGAGAATGCCACTCTGCAAGCAAGAATTCTCATGCTGGAAGAAGCGGCGAAAGATGCGGAACTCAGACACGAAGAAAGATTAGAGGTACGCATTACGCACAATCGTACAATATATACATAGAAGAATATAGAGTATATATAGAGATGACACGAATTATATACTTTGTTTTATAACGTCGAGACCAGAAGGAAACGAGAAATTTACAGGGTCGTAGGCGGTGCCTTAGAAACTTTCGGTTCACAGTAAAAAAAAAGCAATGATTAAAATATCAAAACTTGGATTAACAAGAGTTCAGAAGTATTCATTGTAGAAGAAATGAATCAATTTTTAATCATTTTTTCCATACCTGAACTTGCCCTAAAATGCCTCCCATGTCCGGTGTGAATTTCTGCCCAATACGGTCATCACTTCCATCATCATTCTTGTTGGATCTTCTGTTTTTAATTTTCTTCTGGTCAGACACAAATTGCCGCAAGACCGCGTAGGATTAGGGATTCAATGCCAATTATTCACTTTCCTTGATGTTGGCCCATAGTACTGAAATCAATTGTTTTATTATTATTATTATCATTATTATTATTTATGAATACAGAGCGAGCAGCGAAGGCATCGCGAATGGGCGTCCCGCGTAGAACGCGAGAAGCAACTGCAGCTCGAGAACTGCTCCATCAAATTACAAGCTTCGGAAACGGAATGCTCGAGTTTGAGGGACGAGGTGTCGCGTCTGCGAGAACAGCTGGAAAAGACGAAAGCTGAAAAGTCGCGACTCGAGGGTGTTCTGGAAGAATCCCGGGAGGAGGTCGCGGTAACACGCGAGGCGGAACGCAGGGCGACTTTCGTCGCCAACGAAGCCAATCGCCTCCTGAACTCGGCCAGGGAGGAACTAGCGGCTAGAGTCGAAGATCAACAAAAGCTCCAGGAACTTGGCCAGCAATTGGATCATCTCAGGGCGAGAAACAAAAGTTGGTTTCCTTTCTTTCTCACTTTCTTTTTTTTCTTCAATTTCTTTATCCCGATCGTCTCGTACGGGAAAATGACGGGTCTATAATTTCTTTACGTAATCGCGGTATTCCGAACTGGAAATTCCCACGTGAGATCTTATTAGATGGGATCCCACAGTGCATACATGGGAATTCTAACCGACATCCCATTTAGGATCACTGCGTATTCTTAAAAACTAACCTACTATACACTTCAGTATACATAAGTCTCTATTAGTCCATTTAAAATATGTCTTGTTTGCTTAAAAGTCAAAGTGTATACACTGGTCCAAATTACAGTTATGGTACATCCTAGATACATCACTTGAACGGCGTTTGAGATGTACTTTGTACCTATATAATTTTAAAACCTTGATTGGTACAGATTTGGAAGAGTCGAGGGACGAGTTGCAGGCAGCTGCCGTTGCGTACCAGACGGGCAGGGAACTATTGATGCCGAATGGTGGTCAACTGTGCGGAATGCGGGAAAATTCACCACCAGTTGACAGAGATGGTAGCACTAGTTTAGCCGCGGAGCTACTACTCAGTAGAGGAAGCCCGGATCAGGTAATTTAAAAAACTTTATTTCCCTGTTCTAAATACCTATTATTATCAAGATTTTGTACCTCCATAGGGTATCTTATATTAAAGATAAAAACTGCTCTCAAAATTAACGATTTAGACACTCTTGCTCTGATAAAAAACGATATGTCCAAATTCACGCTTGAGTCACGCTTTATTAGGCGTTAAAAGAGCGACTTGAACGTAATACAAGTGTCATGTAAGAGTGAATTTGAACATCAGTTGTATATGCTTCGATTTTCCCCAAGGATGTATATATGTATACCGAGATAAAACTGATATTCGAATTCAGCCTTAATAATAAGACACGCACTTAAGCGTGCTATAAGTGTTACTTAAATGTCACTTTTGCTGCATTTTTGCACATCGATTTTTACAAGGGTATAATATATGTACATGTTATCTTTTTTCTTGATAAAGTCTTAATAATGCGTTATTTTTGTCCACAGGCCGACGGTACAGCAGCAAGGATCGTTAACGACAACTGCGATGATCTTCATACTATAACTGAAGTACGTATATTTATATTTACCTCTCATGATCAAATAAATGCATTTTTTTTTCTCACGAGGTATATAATTCCGAAGGATGTTGAAAATCAAAGTGTAGAAGTGCACGCTTAAACGATATTCTTCTATTAAATCAAGACGCACTTGACGTCGAGTATTGCGTGTATTATTTCCTCGAGAATTTAGTAAAGTTGAACGAGAACTGCAAAATTGCAGTTACGAATATATATATATATATATATATGTCATTTCTGCAGTATTGCAGCAATATTCACCCTTATATAGCACCCCATAATATTATTGCATCAATATTATATAAATATTAAAGTAGTTATTTTTTTCGGACTCTTTCGTAAGTGAAAAATTTCTCAGTAAGTTTCCTAAATATCAAGGTGTAAAATAAAAACCAAGTTTTTAACGTTTCGGCCATCAATTGTAGTCCTCTTCAAAAATTTGTTATTCTGAAAAAAAAAATATAAATATTACCACATAATAACGATGATACTTTATCGATAACATCTTATTTAGAGATATCAAATTAAAAAATTTGTTGCCATAATACCTCGGTAATATTACAGTTTCTATATAATACATTACTCCAAAATGGCAACATTCTAATGCTTCATTATGCAATATTACCGTATGTAATATTGCTGCAGTATTATACCTGTCGCGACGTGGTTCTTTAAAACAGATTTTCGCGTAATCGATTAAGATCTCGGCAGTCCGCATTATATATGAAATTAAAGCATATACATATGTATATAGGCCGACTGAATGAATTGTATTGAATTGTTCTAGGTGAAGCAAGCTTTAAAGGAGCAAATAGACGTCAATAATCAATTGAGGGCGTACATCGACGAGATTCTTTTGAACATCGTTACCAATTACCCGCAGCTTCTGGAAGTGAAGCAATCAAAATGTTGACGAGTCCGAAAAGACATTGTGTCAGCCGATATAAAGTATATAACAGTGACGATGAAATGTGATATCCGTCCGTGATGGAAAACGAGAATGATGTGCGCGACGCGCTTTTCTCACTGCCACTTTTCGTGGAGTTCCGCGTGTCGATATTTTTTTTTCTTTTTTCTTTTTTTTTACAAGGGTGTAGCACGTGTACAGAAGCGGGAATAAGGAGTTGTTACGTCCAGAGTCAAATAATAACTCTGAAAAGAAACATATAATTATAACTATTATATGGCCTATTTTGGTCATGGCACTGAAGCCATTTACCGGGATTTGGCCTACAGCCGAGAATCAGAGATATGCCGAATTAGGAAATGGATAATTGTGATTTTGTAAGTCATTCTTAGAGTTTCAATTGTTTTGGCCAGTAAAGCCTACGAAAACTTTCATCATAGAGTGACTAGGAAAGGTTGGGTTACAGGGGACGTAAACAGCAAGGCAATCGTAGATCGATTGTATTTTCGATTAATATATGGTTGAAATGAAGTTAAAATGAAATTAAAATGAAGTTGTGGTTCTAAAGATTTATTATTGTACGTTATTTTTTATTACAGTCTTACTATTGTTAGTTAAGAATTGAATTTCCCTAACGGGCCTCGACCGTCCTCTATTCAGACGTTTAAAGTCAGTACCCTATGAACCTCGACCGTCAATGTAAACGATCAAAGTTCTTTTAGCTTTCGGAACCTCGACCATCATTCTCAGACGTTTAAAGTTAATTCTTTTGGTTTCGGAACCTCGACCATTAGTTCAGACGTTTAAAGTCCAAGCTGAATCTTGATGCTAAATGCACCTCTATTTATATGAATTTTTCTACATCTAAGATTATGAGTTGGACGAAGACGGATGAAAAAGTAAAAGATGGAAGATTTTTGAATTCCGTCATTGGTTATTCAAATGTTCTATCTGTCACATAGTTACGCGGGTATGATAAAACCATCCGTTTTCGTTCAATTTTTCCAACAATTTCTAATTTATTTAATCCTGAACGAAATGAAATTTGGTTTACTCTTTCGGTCGTCTTTTGAAATGACCGTTGAGCCGCGATATGGTTTCGTCGCTAAATAAAAAAAGGGAAATGAAATCCAGATTTCATTCTTTCAGGAATTCGTAAATGTACAATTATTTATTCTCTATAATAATATACTTCTTAATATAATGTTCTGGTGTGTCCATTAATTAAAATTATTTCTACATTAAGTTTTATGTATTTTCCGAACTGCACTGTCGATGATTCTTTCGTATTCTCGAGCGGAGAAAGGCGATAAGGGTTTTTGGTGGCATTCGGCTTAAGTGTACACATATTATTACTCATTGTGTGTTTTTGCGAAGATGTAACACCTCCCCTCTAAAATTTTGGCTGGGCATCAGCCATGTTAACCTCTCCTGAGGTTTTGTGTTTTTTTTTTTTTCATAAAATATATTTTTTTGTTTTTATTTATAAAAAATGTGTAATTAACTCCCTTCAGGAATTCAATAGTCTTGGATTTTTGTCGTAGTCTCTCTGTACATTCTTTACATTCTGAGAGTGTCTACTGTGCTTTACAGCGAAAGCAAAAATATCCTAGTCTATCTTGATAGTTTCCGAGGTTGTGGTTCGTGACGGGGATGAATTCCGAACGTAGTGCCATCTAAAAGATCAAATGACTTTATTATTTTTACTTCCTTAATGCAAATGGAGGGGTTGATCTAGTAATGGGTAATGGAGCGTTTAGCGTTCCATCTTCGCATTGTGATAAGAGTTCTGTACCTCCTTCATTAGTTTTGGCTTTGTCTTCTTTGGGTTTCCCTCTTGCTAGGTGCAATAAAAGATGAGTAAATGAATCCCATATGGCCGCAAGCAGGTATAGGGACCATCCGTAAACAGAGTGAAGGGCATAGCCATGAACGATGGTTTTATTAGCCGAAACAGAGGAGAAGGAGCATTAATAATCCGGCACTAATATTTCCGAATTTAATAAATTTGTCCCAATATACACTCCATGTATTTTCAGATATTATGTGTAATGAATCTGCATCAAAAAGATGCTTTAATGAGATTCCCGTGTTCCAATCATGCCTTGACCAGCTATTCCTCGAGCGACTGAGTGAAGAGTTTTCTGCTGGGAACATTATATGAACGCGTAGTTCTTCCAATGTTTTCTTTGTATATATTCCTGTAGATGCAAGATTTTCTAAATTAGTGTACTTCCATGTTGCCTGAGTGCTGGGTTTTAACATCGTAGGAATAGCTGCTTCAATGTACTGTGGTGTTACTCTATACCATACACCATTTAAACGATACATAGGAAGTGCTGCCAAATTACACATTATTTGTGCACCTGATGTTTCTATCAGAACATGCGTACGTGGTTTTAATAACATGCTAGGGTTTCCTCATGTGACGGGAATATCCGGCATAACATTCGAATGCTGGTCGAACCTTTACCTCTACGGGTATGCATTTTATTATATTGTATCACTTTGCCTGCAGACATTGCCATAAAACCCGGGCTTTTTATAATGTTGAATGCGAATTCGTCGGGGCTGTTGACGGCAATGGATAGTCCGTTTTTCAGAACTTGTTGTTCTAAATTACACCGATGAACAAGAATATCGCGATGTAATGATTTTAGTTCGTGATGAACGTGTTTTGCTACATATATAAATTTACTATTAACATATGAAAATATATATCTACATTCTTGTCTACAACCTCTTGATGCACACGTTGTGTCTCAGTGCTACAGGAGCAATACATAATAGTATTTCAAAAAGTTTAATCATTTTTGTAGGCTCTTGTTACTTCTATGGAATATAAAACAATAGCATTGAAAAGTGACAAGTGAAGAAAGCCAGAGAGGTGGCCAGGTAACATATCCAATACATCAGCTAATGCTGTCCCGTTTCCTCCAAAGTGTGTATTTTCCATTGTTTGGATGAGATTTTCTTTTGCTTGTGCTATAAATGTCCAACCCGAAAAGTCTTTAGGATTATTGTGAAACGTGATGTCAGGAAAGTCTGGAAACCAAAGAGAAATCATTTTACCCAAAAAGACTTCCTTTACATTTTCTATGGATATACACTCCTCATCATTCTTCCTAGATATCCATCTTCCTTCCTTGAATATGCTATTCCCCCTTACAATTGCTCTCATGATTTTCAGGCTGGACACAATAAGGGTACATTAAGAATTCTTTGTTGCCTAAAAATTCTGTAGCAGCACTCATTCCTAAGAAATTACCTATCCATCAATAACAGAGTGAAAAAAAAATGTATGTGTAACTATATATACGACCTCGGCACATTGCAGTCAATAAATGACTACTTGATGATCTACATCAAGTACCAATATACATGCATCAGCGTGTGGTTATACGCTGAAATCTGTGATGGGAAAGCTATACACAGGAGAGCTTTGTAAATTGTACACATCAATTCATAACGTTTTATAATTATTATTAATAAAATATTCTATTTTATCCAACGTCTTTGATTGTTCCTCCAGCTTCCTACATATATATATTTCTTGTGTTTTATTCGAAGCTCACATTCTTCGTGTGACTTGCTTAGTTTTAAAAATTTTAAGAGTCGATTTAATAATTTCACCCAAATCCGTATTATTACAAAGTTTATTTGAGTCCGATTGGCTTTGTACAAATTTTCAATCGATATTATTCTTAGCGATACTTATGCACTATTTACCAATATGTTTGGAATTATTGGAATTTTTCACTTTCAAATTAAAATAAATATATAGTTGATCGGAATGAATGTACACATCCTTCGACGGAATGTTATTGGTTTTAATTGATTTCTATCAATTTTTATCTGTGAAATTATTGCAGAGTCAGTACCGTTGGTCGGTCTTAAAGCACTTGTGATCGCGAGTGACGAATTGAAATAGAAAAATAAGATTTATCGAAAATAATCGAATCTGTCGATGTCAACGGAGCAACCAAGGTTGTAACCAAGGTTAACTTATAATAGGATCATGTAAGAAATACTGGACATGATAAAAAAGTGATGCTTATATATAGTTTTTCTTAATGAATTGAAAAAAAAAATTATATTCTAATTTGCCAAATACACTCGGATTTTAATCAAATTGTACAGGCATTCTCCAATGCAGCACATTAAATTCTCCACTATCAAAAAGTGAGTCAATTTATTTTAAGAAATTTGAAAAATTGGACGGATATCGATAAAACTTGGATTTAAATTTTAAAGATTAAACTGTAGTAGTTACGTATTGGATATGTTTTTAAATTTTATAATGGCCACATTTACACTTAGCATTAAAACTGCCGACTAACTGGGTTACGTACAAAATTATATTAATTTTAATAACTGGATGGTACTTTGAACAGAATTCATGCTGCAACTACATTGAAATTGTAATTACATAAAATTGATGAAATTAGTTAGGCTCCATTCCAAGCGTTCCTTTGATAAATCGATCCGCTAAAATGTGTGAAATATATCATCAAGGAATGGAAATTCACGGATGATGTTGCACTTGAAAAATTATCCTCATGTAATATTTCAATGTTGTTCCTTCTCTAGCAAAACGTAAAAACCCAAGTTAGCCTTTAGATTTATGCGTTTTATTACACTAATTACAAAAGTTTTGATATTTACTTTTTCGTTCTTTCGCTCTTTCCGTTTATTTTTCTCTAATATATGACGAGCTGTAGAAAATCAAATTATAATAATGAATAGTTGCGTTGTTAAACAGAGAATTTTGACTGAAGTAGAGAGGCGCTTCTACGTGCCCTGCCTAATTCCGGGGGTATTAATGTGCCTGTTATGCAATTCATCTTTGAATGCTTCTCAAGTTTCACAAAAATCATACTGAACGTGTTGATTACCTGGAAATGAATGAAGACTAGATATTATCTTTACAAAAATGATTAATTATTTAGTAAATAATCAAATTATAGGACGCAACATTTTTGTAAGTTAGCATTTCGAAGGTGTGTTCAAAAAATTCAGAAAATAAAGTATAAACATTATTTTATACAATGGGCTTAAAAGAATAGAATATAAGAATTACATTTATTATTTAAATTGAGCCCATTATTTACCTGAATCATATCCATGGAAGGCCAAAAGATTTTTACAGCAGGAACAAAGTGCTCAACGCAGTATTTTAAAAAAAGATCCATTTGCTTCATTTCATCGTAATAAAGCGTCATCTCCATACCGTTATTACACAACAGTACGTCGATGGAATTCTCTTTAACGCTCATTACAATGGCCTCAGTCAAATATGAGTTGTGTTTTAAGCGCATATAATACAAATGCTTAATTTGCGCTTCAGCATTTTCAAGGTAAAACTTCTTTATGTTACAGGTCCTAGCAATTCTAAACAGCACATGAGAAGAAATAGTCTTATAAAGAAATAATTGTTCAATATCTCAAGTAATATTCTTAATGGTCTTTCATTCGGACATTTTGTTACTTACAATGCACAGTTATTTACAGTCCACCATGGAGATTGTGAAGTACCTTGCATCGAAGCATTAAGCAATCGGTGGACAACAATGTCTGCATAGCTCCGTATTGGAGATGTAAAATGTGTATAAAGAGATCCATTGGGAGCATAATATCCAAGGTTAGCATCTTCATTACTTAGCGAAGAACAACGATATTCTGCTTGCTGAAAATTTAAAGTTTCATTTTGCATCCGTAAGAGATATAGATGTTTTATTTATTACTAGAAATATCAGATGAGAAAGTCTTCCAATATTAATGATCAATTTACATTATTATTTATTTTATTTATATTTACACCGTACCATCATTGACTTGGAATACAGTCTATTAATTAGTTGAATCCTTGCCTTCTTAGCACTTCTAATTTCTCGAGAGTCATTAACTGTATTTGATTGATATCGAGCCAAGCTATTCTGCAGAGCTACAATTGATTCGTTGTTCAAAACCACTCCGAATCTGTCTAGTAACTCTTGTGTCTGCAGAAGCTTTTGCGACGATGGTTCTGCGCGTGACCGCAGTAATGCAGAATCCGGAAATGATTTGTAAATTTGTTTAGCAACTATTGTGTTTACCAAAATCATGAATTCTTCAACGAGACTGAAAAATAAAATAATTACAAATATTGTATTCGTTTACCTTATAAAAATACAAATTAACGAGACAAATTACATATAATATATATATAAATTATTATTTATCTTTATTTCTGTAATAAAATAATAAATATAATAATAAGAAGCATAAAAAATAAACATACCGGTGACATTCTTTTTTCTCGCCTATACGAAATGTTTCTTTAGTAGAGATCGGTACGTTATTATTTAGCTCTATAACTAACTTTGGCTCTTCGATCATCAATGGTCCATTTTTATATCTTTGCGCATGTAACTTATTCGATAAATTGTACAAATTTCTAACCATTTCGAGTACTTCTATCGGCTTAAAGTCTCCAACAATAAGCCTCGACCATCTGACAAAACGATATTCTATCATCCGTTGAATCTGTTTGTACGACAGTTGGCAGCAAGAATTTATCACAGACTTTGCAAAACGATGTTGAACAACTTCGGCGCTAGAGGTAATTTCCATAATAACAGAAAAGGCAAGTTTGTCAACACCAGGTTTGAGAGAACAAATATCACATAATTGCTCAGGTAACATATGACATAGATTGTCGACCAAGTAGGTGGTAGCAGCACGTTTTGATACTACTTCATCCAAAGGTGAAGATTGTTCTAAGAAATGTGACACATCTGAGATGTGCACACAGATCTAAAAATTTATATCGTATTATACATATTTATGGTGTATAACGAATACTAATGTAAATATCTATTCTTATAAGGGTTTGATGAAATGTTGAAAATGGAATAAATGTAATGATAAACAGTGGAATATTTTACCAGAAAATTGCCATTGCCTTGAGGAACACAAGAAATTGCATTATCTGAGTTATTAGTTTTGACGGGATTGATTGTAACAACACACGTCTGCCGAAAGTCTTCTCTACCTACGAGATCTTCGAGACTTGGAATGAAATCCACTGAAGGAAGATTGTTAAGTAAAGAATCACTGAAAGGAGTTACATCCAAACCATTTTCCAGCAAAATTGCTTCTACCTCTATATTTAAGACATCTTTTTTACCAAGCATTTTTTGGATAGTACTAAGAACAGATAAGTAATAATACAATATTTACTGCTCTAAGTTTAAATTTAGAAATTTGCTTACACATGCAGCTACAATTTAAAAATGATATGCATTAAATGTTCTTACCCATTGGCATACTTTGGAATATTCCATGTGATTTTTGTAACGAAAAACAAGGTATTTGCGTATAAATCACTGTTACTATGATAATCTGGAGGCACTGATGTTGGCACTACTTTGATCGATGGCAATCTTGAATCTCTTGGCTTGAGGAATACCTTTTTAGATTTCATTAGTAAACATCCAACTGCTGTTCGAGGATGATTCATTTCTAGTATACAAATTACGCGACCAAATTTTTTTACAGTTTCACTACCGTTTTTGTAACACGTTTTTGTAGTATCAATAACAGCAGCTAACACTAAATCACCCTCCATTGCACGATTCCGATTATAAATTCCACTTATTAGTAAGTCTGATTTTCCATCAGGCATGGAAATGTAAGCATAATTATACCTATCAATTTGAAATTTCCCTTCAACATGAGTTGGATTGATAGGATCTTGTGTCGCTATAATTTTCTTAGCATTTTCAATGTCAATATATTCCGGAAATATATTCAAATTGTTGGTCCTCGATTCATTCTTAATAACTACTTTATGTAAGTCTGTCACAACTTTTGGTTTTCGTTGTTTTTTTTGTCTTGGCTTAACATTATTTGAAGTTTTTGACTCTTGCATTTCTATTCCTTTGTCAGCCATGGTTTATTAGCGAATTTCTTGAAAGTGAAAACTTGGTATTGATACAATAATTCTATACGTTTAAATTGCAGCTGATTGCAGCCTTCACTCGATCTAAACAAAAACCACGTTACGAGATAATAATAATGTTAAATTTTTTAAATTTGCAAAAAAATAACGAGAGGGTATAGACTATTGCGTGTATATATATATATATACGTATGCATATATATATATATACATATACACAATTTAAAAAATGTGTAATACACAAATATGTATATTTATACTTTATTGTGTTCTTTGTATTGCATATATATATATATATATATCTATATAAATATATGGTATATTTTTTTACATACTTCGTGGGTATATATTGTGTGTGCACAGTGTGCAGTAAATTGCAGAAACTCGTTGAACCTATATACAGTAGGATTAGTAATCGGTACATGCATAATCTAGGTAGCATTTTCTGCACGATCGCAAACGAAATCACACGAAAGCCAAAAAATCAAATGTAAATATGTACGCGGATGCAGCGGCGCCTTTATTTATATATATACATATAGAGTTCCTCTACAAAGCATATATAACATGTATATGTATGTATATACAAATACAAGTAATGCATGATGGTTACTTTTACAGCTGTTTTGTTGGTACCTTGCGGTATTGGATCTTTTGTCGTCATAATTACGTCAGCAGCGCTGATATTTTGTAAAAAAATTTTCAATTTAACAAATCGGTTTTGTTCGATTCTTAAAATGCCCTCTTCAGAAATGTATTGTAATTGTAAATGTAAACAATATAAACATTAATAAATTATTCAATACAATTTTCGATGTTATTAATTTTGCAGAGGTTATAATTGCGCTTGATTTTGTAAAATAATGTCACCTTAATATTACGTTGAGCTGATTTTATCGCAACGATCGCAACTCATTAAAAACCTTAAAAACTATCTTATATATATTGTATGTATAGGGAAAAACGGTTGAGACAAAAGTTATCTAGAACAAAGGGGGCCATCTGTCTGTGCAATTAGTTTTGACCTTGAACTTTACTTTCAAGGTCATTTGAAGGTCAAAGTGTTTTTTTTTTTTTAATGGGAACCCCTATTTTTGACATCGGATTCGGAAAGAGCGGGAAATTTTACGTTCGAAACGGTATTTCAAAATTTTGTTATGACCCTTAGAAGACCATTTCACGATCAAATGTTAAAACATCCCGTGGTTGCTATTTGATTGTATTTTCTGAAAATATTGATCTTGAAAAGGTTGTCCTTACTTTTTTAGCGTTACCCAGAAACAACGTCGTGGACGTAGTATAATAAGTTCGGTTTACACACAGATTTGGCCTAAAAGGTTGGAAAATTACGGTATTTATTTAACGATGAACTGTATTTGCCAATAATACTTCGTTTGTCGATTAAATTTTCATTACAAAATAATCGTCAAAACATTAAAGGTATTCAATTCTTTAAAGCTTTATTTTTCCTTGTGATTGCAAATATAAAACTCAACCTCCCTTTTATTCTTGCTTTGCCAAAAAATAGGTTCCGTCAATGCGGTTATTATATTCTTTTAATTAAATTAAAACTGTTCAATGCGATTTCATGATTTTCCGCCTATATATATATTACGTTTTTTTCTAATAGATCGATTCTAAACCAAATAGCTTCGGTGCTTCTTGTACAAATGATTGTAAGCAGAAATGTATCTATTTATTTTTTCTGAAGTTATGAGTTTTTTTTTTGGTGAAAACAATCACATTTTTCGATGGCTCATTAAAAAAAAAAATTAAATAAAAATGCAAATACAAAGTCAATATTTAAAAATGAACTAGAATATGTGAATTTGGGGTGTGTGGGTTTGTATTATTTGAGTTTTTCTATTAAACTTACGGATAGGTTGATCCAGTTCAGCCTCTCTGGTTCATGAAAAAAAAAAAACAAGTTTACGCGCATTATTCGGAATTTTACCTTCATTTGACCTTGAAAAAATTCACTCTCAATATCATTTTGAACGTAGAATGAAAATGCAATCAAATAGCAACCATCTCAGGATGTTTTAACATTTGACCTTGAAATGACTTTCTGAGGGTCATAAAAAAAATTTAGAAATACCATTTCGGACGTAAAATTTCCCGCTCTTCTCGAATCCGGTGTCAAAAATAGGGGTTCCCATTTAAAATAAACACACTTTGACCTTCAAATGACCTTGAAAGTAAAGTTCAAGGTCAAAACTAATTGCACAGACAGCGATGGCCCCCTTTATCCTGGATAACTTTTGTCTGAACCGTTTTTCCCTATCTGGCTTAGGTTCCGCGAAATTCGGGTGCGACGATTAAATAGGGCCACCCTGTATATTTCACGGAGAAAATATGCGTTGCATGTATGTATATAGAAAGTATGTAATATGTATATGTAAAAAATGCAAACACGAAGTGTAAAAAGACATCAGTGCTGTCCTTTCGCCGCTCTTAATTCCAACGTCATTTTTGACGTAATTTTACAATTCGTGTTTGCGGGAGATATACACATATATAGAGATGAGATATAATAGGAAACAATACCGTAATCGGAAATGCATAAGGTCAAAAAACGAATTAAAATGGATTCAAGTGGATTGAAATTGATTCATTTTATATTCATTATTTAATGCACTTGAATCCATTGTAATTCGTTCTTGACCCTTCAATGCATTTTCGATAATATATATCTTACCTTATTTCTGTCTTAAAATTTAAGGAAGATATAATAATAATTTTTTTTTACAAAAGGGATAGATACAAATGTAACAGGAGACTTAGATATATATATATATATAGTTGACTTTACTTTTAACATTGTAAAAAAATAAATAAATGCTCCCGCTGTCGAAATTACTATAATAGTTATACTCTCTGCTATGAATTTACTGTTTTAATTTGTACATATGTACTTGCATTTAAATAAAATCAGGATTATAAAGTGTAAATATCTATATAAATTACGGTTTTTTATAGCTGTAATCGCCTCGTAGTTTTCCGACAATTGCCATTATTATTTTTTCATAAGAGTATATTCAAAACGATAGATGTGGATAGGGTAATTACACTACATATAAATATAGGTATGTAGCGGACAAATTAAATTTATTACAAATACACAACATACCCAGCAACTAAGTCCACAAGTGGAGTTGCTGACTTGCTATCTGGGTAGATGTTCGAAGATTTGAATTTGAATAAAGTATAAAAATATTGCAACTCTTATTTAAATCTCGCACAGGTCTACCAAATTATTTTTTAAGCAGTCTAAATTGACATTCAATAACCTTGCTAAGTTTGTAGAGTTTTATATTAGGCAAAATGTATTTCCGCATTCGGTTGTTCATACTTTGAGGTGTGCGATGTTGCATATACTGTAATAAAATGAAAAAAAGTTAAGGGTTTCTTACAACAATTTAATTTTATATATAATACTAGTATAAATACGATATTTACCCCTTCATTTCGCATGGCCACATATACGTCAAGTCCTTTCGCTCTTGAGATAGAATGAATCTTTACGAGATATTTAATAATGAAAATGTCCTCCCAATGGGAAAAGTTTCGTCTGGAAAGAATTAGAAAGTTTAAAAGTAATGAAAACTGTAAAAGTGAAGTAAAAGTGAAATAAAAATTTAAGAAACTTACAGTGGCTCACTATGAGCATTATGTACATGAGGGGACACTTTGCTGTAATTTAAAAATTACTAATTAACATTTTGCAATTTAACACTTACTTTATGAAACTAAATAAATAAAGCTACCAATTATGTCGCTTGCATTTAAGAGCTTTCAAAGATATTAATGATGAAGGTCTTTCATGTCCTGAACTGCTCGAATCGCTAATAGACATTCTTCTAAAATATAAGACATTCTTATTTTACTCAGTAAAAAGACCCAGATAATAATGAAATATTTTATAAGATTATTAGTTACAACTTTACCTTTGTGTACGTTCTGGAGATGTATTTTTCACGTGTCGTTGTTCATCCTCAGATGTGTCTATCTCCATCTCAACTACTTTATCGCTGAGACATTGAGTACCAATATCCACTGGAATATCGTTCCTTTGCTTTTGACTGGTTTGGAAACTATTTTTTAATAGTAAAGCTTTAAGTCTTGAAGTGTAATTTATATGAAATGACACCCTAGTGCACAAAATGCTAATTTACATAAATGACCAAATGAAATTGAAAACTTACGTATTTGATGTGCTAGCACCATAGAAAGGATTTCTGTCTAAAACGGTATCGGTATTGGCGTCGTTTTTTTTTGTTACTTTACTTTGGTTTTGATTACCGTTCTGGTTAGATATTACATTATATCCATTTACAATTTTTGTTTCATCACTTACTGAACCATCAGAACAAGTGATTTTATTTACTTTGTTAGCTGCTGAATGTTTCTTACACTTTTGACAAATGTTGTCAAAATAAAAACTGAAAAAGAAATATGCATAGTACGTATATACAGAATTTCAAAGAATAAATTGAAATATACTCACACTAAAATTTTTAACTATTAAACTAACCTAGCGCAATTTTCTGTTCGTAAGACATACTTTGCAGCGTTGCATTCACTGTGGATTTCACTACAATTACCAGGTGCTTCAAACCTGCATTAACAAGAAAACACAAGTTTTATTCATTATTTTGTAATCTGCAATGGCACATTTTATTGCAGATCTGAATTATTAAATGGATCTCGAAAACACCTTAAGTGAATTTTTGTAGACAATGTTTATTTAACATATGTTCAATAATAAAATTCCTTATCCATTCCCAGGCATGAACAATACACTTTACCCAGGAAAAACTTAACACCACGAATGCAATGTTTTCAGTGGTTAATGATTTGTGTCGCGAATCTCGCATGACCTTTCCCACACCATTCCTTGACGCTTAACATATATATTACATTACAGATATCTTCAATAAATACAAAAATTTGCATTACCTGTAATGTTCAATTTCTAAGCATTTTTCAGCTTGTATTGAATGCAAAATGAACGCTGCATCATACATTTTTGCTCCTGCTGGAACACTATGATAATTCTCCACATTTACGAATGAAAAAATTGGATCGTCGTTCCATTTTGATGCCCCGTATTTCTATAACAAAGGTTGTAAAAACATATATTGAAGTTATATGAAGGTTTGTAATAATAAATGTTTTAACAGCATAAGAACAATAATTAACAATTGAACAATTATTACTTCAACAATGGTTTTCAATTCAGATTCAAACTGGGGAGAAAACCCATAGAATTTCAAATTTTTGCCAACAAAAATTTGTTTAAACGATGACATGATTAACGAATTTCTTTTTTAAATGACAAATGACCGTCTATTGCAGCATCTGAAAACAATATATATATATATATATATATATATGATAACAAAACGATTAAGAAAACAATAAAATAAAATCAACTATAGGCACAAAACTTATTACACATGCGACGTGAATACTTTCGTATATTTACAGGACAAAACCAGTCCTGCTCGTCCTCGTTTAGCGTAATCTGACGTCCATGTACGGGCCTAATTTTCAGTTTTGTTTTTAATAAATACATATATATGTATGGCGTATAAAAATATTTCAGCAGAGTTTATACTGTTTAGTCACGTGGTTTTGTTGTGATGGTTCAGTGGTTCTCATTTGCGATTGCACGCTGTGTTCCTGTGTTCTGTGATTGCATGTTTTCAAAATATGCGTATATACATATGCGCGCATCCTATGTGCAAACTAACCTAACCTCATCTAAAAGACTTTTCGTACAATTTTCGTTGTTTTCGTAAAAATATATATGTACATACATGTGAACCATGGGAACCATGTGAAATGGTTGATTATTGACGAAAGTAATAATTTTATTGTGATATATGAATATTTAAAAAAATCACCTCATATATATATATATCAAAGCCAACAAAAATCAGAGATTCGCAAATACGCATTCCACTGCGGCATTCACAAGGTTCACAAGCAAGCGCTTGACATTTGTTGACATATAAATATATGTATGTGTCGGTGTATATACAGCTGGCAAACTTCACGGAAATTGTCTGCACACGATGCACTATAGTAATTTAAATCATGTATAAACGTAAACATATCATAAATGATGTGATCTATATGTATATATATACAAATCATTCCTCTCCGTATTAATAATAATAAAGCTATAACATATATACATAAAAGTGCATAATTGCATTCGTGTATGTATGCATGCATATGCGTATATGTATATATGTATATATGTACGTGATGTATTTGTTGGGAGGACTGGCTGTCTGGCTGGGCCGCTGATGGAACTGGAGTACTGTACGTGATAGTTGGCGGTGGAATCATTAGTTTATAACGTGGAGAATTGGAATATTTTGCGATAACACTTCTTACTGTACACCGCCGTACACATTAGTACGTCGTTAAAAGTGCATATATGTAGAATTTTTAGTATAGATATTGCTACCAATCGCCTCCATAACCTATTGCTTAATTTGAAAGTTGCATTTTTGAGGTTTTTGGTAAGTTATATGGAGAGTCTTCGTGTTGATGGTATAAAGTGGGTTTTCCTAACGCATCAGGAACACCAATTCCACAATGTGTTGCATCCTGAATGCATGAGCGACTGTTAAAAGCCTGCCGCTGTATTTTCAACTACGAGTATGTATATAAGCTTTTATCTTTATCTTTGTAACAGGTGTATGGAGTGCGATTTGGCGTTTCTCACAGTCTGACGATTGACTTTCTTCAGCTTTCTTATAATTCAGGATTTTGTACAAATCATTTGTAAATTTTTGACGGCACCATGTTCTCCTTTGCACAACAAAATGCAGTTGAGCCGATGCAAGTTGATGTACCAGCAGAAGATAATGACAATACGGAAGAAGAACCGTACATTGTTGAAAATCCCACTTTTGTAAGTGAAATATTACATTACATTTATTCGAGTATTTATTTATTTATTTATTTATTAATTATTAAATATATAACTTAAAAACTTTGGAAAGTCTTCTTAAATTAAATTATTAGTGTAAAGGACCATGGTCCAGAATTTATTGTTTGGAATTAAACAAATTTTTATTGTAGAAAATTACGCAAATTTAAAAAATGAATACAAGATAAATAATAAATAAATATTAATATAACTCATAGATAAAAAAATATATTAAAAAATACTTTTGATACAATCGGTAAATATGTAATTTAATTTTCAAATCTTCACGAAAAACATAATGTCATGTTCTGAACAAGTATGCATAACATGTCTCCGAATAGGGCACACAATATTATCACATTATTAAAAAATTATCAAATTTTAATTGTGTTGTTTTTAATTGAACCTAACATGGTTTAATCCCTCCAATATTGATATTGTATGACTTGTATACTACTTTAATATTTTGTTGTTTTAAAACTTTTTGGATTTATTTAAAATTCCATTAATATAAGGTATACTAACTTTCTTAATGTAAGATGTTTCAGATGACTTCTTTTGCAGAGTTTTATATGTTTTACGTACGTGTTTTTTTGTATAATTTCTCGTAAGTAGTTTTCTGTAAACTAGTAAAAAGTATAGAAGAAAATTGAAATAGAAGTAAATATATTACTTCGACCTATACCATAGGTTTGATCGAAATATTTGTTAATTAAAATATTTTCAATAAAATCCATTGTTTATGTCAGATATTAAACGAGATAATGGTGAACAAATAGGCATATTATATTTATTTATTTATAAATATCTATTCATTTATCATTAGTGTGTTTTAATTTTCATAGATCTGTTGACGAGCTAGGTATTTTTTTTAAATTATCGTACTTTCATTCATCAATAAAACATTTCTTACTAAAATATTTATTTAAAAAACGTATGATATACTTTCAAGCAATCTTATTACAAAATCTTGAAATGTTTCAGGACTTGGAAGTTTATGCAAACAGTTATACCGGATTGGCGAAACTTTTCCGTTTAATGTTTATAGCAGATCATTGTCCAAGTCTTCGTATTGAAGCTTTAAAAATGGCAATAACTTATGTCATGGAGACATACAATGTATCCCTATATCTTATTTTACATAAGAAACTGCAGCAGGCACTAAATGCTCCGGGTTTACCAGATATAGCAGCTCAATCGACTTCTCAAGATATTCCAATAGTCGATCAGATGTGGGTTGAGTCACGCTCAAAGAAAGCGGCATTAAAACTTGAAAAGTTTGATACTGACTTGAAAAACTACAAGAGTAACTCCATCAAAGAAAGTATAAGACGAGGCCATGATGATTTGGGTGATCATTACCTCGATTGCGGCGATTTGGGTAATGCTCTTAAGTGTTACTCACGAGCTCGTGATTACTGCACCAGTGGAAAGCATGTTGTCAATATGTGTTGGAATGTACTGAAAGTGTCAATTTATCTTCAGAACTGGACGCATGTGATTAGTTATGTCACAAAAGCTGAGAATACACCAGACTTCCCCGATGTTCATGGAAAGGACAACAATTTGGCGATTATTACCAAATTGAAAATTGCTGCTGGTCTTGCTGAATTAGCGACTAGAAAGTACAAGTCTGCGGCTAAGTTATTTTTACAAGCTTCGCTGGATCACTGTGATTTTCCAGAATTATTATCCCCGGGCAATGTTGCCCTTTACGGTGGCTTGTGTGCTTTGGCTACTTTTGACAGGCACAAATTGCAGAAACAAGTGATTTTTAGCAGTTCGTTCAAACTTTTTTTAGAACTTGAACCACAACTCAGAGACATTATTTTCAAATTCTACGAATCTAAATATGCGTCCTGTTTAAAACTGCTGGATGAGATTAAAGATAATATTCTGCTGGATATGTATATTGCTCCGCATGTTAATATCCTATATACACAAATTCGTAACCGGGCTCTAATTCAGTACTTCAGTCCATACCTTAGTGCGGATATGCGACGAATGGCAACAGCCTTCAATAGAACAGTCGCTGCATTGGAAGATGAGCTCATGCAACTTATTTTAGATGGTCAAATCCAAGCCCGAATAGATTCACATAATAAGGTATGAAATTGTATTGCGTACATAATAATGTTGTTATAACGTTTTTTATAAAAACAGTATTTTTAATCCCACATTGATCATTAAGGGGGTTCTAAAGTATAACAGTTACTAACCTAATATCAAAACAGGAAAAGCATAAATGCAAAATTCGGGCTTTGGAAGGGTGATACTATACATCATATACATTCCTCCCAAAAATACCAGTGACATTGGATTAAAATTAAACGAGGATTATCCGAAATAAATTATTTTCTCTTATCAGCAACAAATATTATTGATGAAAAATTCGGTCGGTAACTGTTCTACTTTAGAACCCTCTTAATGACATTAATTAATTGAATCTTACAAATATTAATAATGTATAAAATTTAATAGGTGTAATGAATATAAACGCATTCAATTCAAACACGTAAATTATTAAAATTTAGATCTTGAAATTGCTAGAATTCTTAAGGTGGTTCTAAAGTAGAACAGTTACCGACGTAACCTCAAAATACGAAAAATGAAAATTGTAAATGATTGAAACGTTTTTTCAAAATTTGGACT
>JAPYZR010000448.1:0-35551 GCA_030522945.1 Trichopria nigra | reverse complement strand
TTTAGTTTATTTTTATTACTATATTATATATGTTTACGTTTCTCGAGACCGATGGAGAAAAAACAAAAATGCACAAAATAAAATTCTGTTTTCTTATCTCAAAATATACAGTGCATTCAAAAAATGTATATAGATTATAATTATTATCTAATATTTGTTAAAATATTGTATTATTAAGTTGGGTCAGGCTGTAAAACAGCACTTAGCTTATTTTTTATTTTTGTGCAATAATAAAGACGTTTTATTATTATTATTATTATTATAACTGGTTAAATGGAAAATATTCTGCACTAAAATAATTTACACTAAATTATTCTAAAATTAGGTGCAGAGTACTCTTTGGATACGGTGATTTCAAATCTGATGTCAGTTTTAAACAAATTAAAACAGCGATTTAGTTTTTTTTTTTTTAATGTTGACGGTTCATTTACTGTGTATTAATAGTTTTTTGTGGCTGCTAATTCGTCTGAGTCCTAAGAAAAAATTATGGATATTGTGCATTTACGGCATATTTACAGTATATTTACAGGTATTATGGACTATGTTTAGAGTGTTCTAGGTTAGTTTTTATATCTAAAATTGTTCTCGGCCAATAAACACGTGTATTATTATTATTATTGTTATTATTATTATTATTATTATTATTATTATTATTATTATTATGTGCTCATTCCTGCATGAAATACTTGAAACGAATGTACGTGGTCAAAGGAACGTCCCCAATGAAATAATTGAATAAATAATCTATTTAGAATGGTAAAGAAATCGAAACTGTGCTCTATACTTTGTAATGTATCGAGACGATTTATTCATTCGTGAAATCTATACTCATATAATGTAGAATAATATAAAAATTAATGATTAATTTGCAAGACGTCTTTTATTATCGCAGCACTGAAAAAGTACATTTACATTTTTCTTTCTCTCGTCCATTAAAACGAAAAGACAATTAATTGTATAGTTAATGTGATATTTCAAATAGTATCAGCATTTGATCGATTCGAGGGATCTGGCTGGAACTCATTTTCTTTACTTCTTTTGAGGCCGTAAGACAGAGCGTAACGAGAATCTGAAACGATTTACTTTACGGTTTAGTTTGTTCTCCTCTGAACAGAAGAAATTGATGTTTGGATACAGAAGACATTGCCTTTTCTTTTAAAAATACCTGTACAAAGCACTTTAGTTCAGAATTTAAGTATTGTATTTTTTCAATTTCAATAGAAAATGCAGTTATGTCGTAAATAGTATACGCGGAGAAATCACTAAACAATTCTAAACTTTTTATATAAATGTCCGTCGACTTTTAAAGATATTTATAAATGGATCTTATTGTCTAAAAATGATAATTAAACGGTTGTCCATGCAAATTTTCAATGTTCGTAATGGTGAAAGTTTTCATGTTATGTATATCTAGAAAATTTTAGCGAAATCGATTTAAAAAAAATTGAAGAGCAATTTGCTCCGTCATCAAATGTGTAACTCCGTCGTAAAACAGTTAATATATTAAAAGTATACATAAACAATCTTTTATTTACAATTTTTAGATTGGGCTACGTCATCGACGTTTTATAAGACGCCTATTACTACTTTTCAAATGTTACGTTGTTGATGTACTAACATTTTTATGGATAATAAATATAAATTTCGTATACGGTTTTCTGAATATACAGCCAAACTTTGAAATAGACTCAATAAAACCTTAAACTGTCGTGCACAGCGTCTTTTTTTATCGCGTCTTTAGTTTTCTATGCATTTACTTCTGGGCACTCTTTAACTTTATAAATAATTGTACTAGAATCTTCGAACATTATAGAATAATAGATAATAATATTATGTGTTAGTTGACTAACATACTAGATAGAGTCGTGTTTGTGAACGTCTTTATTTTTTAGCTAATTCTTAGACAAGTCAGATATTTACCATGTTAAAAGCATAGGAGAAATGGATAGTGTAAGAAAAAAATGGACAAATTTCTACTATAGGGATGTTTTTAATGATAAAAACAAAAACAATAATATCATAAAAATATTTGTTACTCACGCAAACTAATTCATTTTTCTAAATCATGAGAAGTTGAATGTTTATTTTTGCAATTATTAAAATCCGAAAGCCAACTTTTGCGTAATCGTTGCTAGGTTAATGATGTAAACAATTAACAGAAGCATTTATGAACGATAATGATGAAAGGTAAAGAACAGTAGAATTCCGAGATGTGGATAGTGAAGAACCCGTGTCAGTAGTAACGTACAAAACGGGTCAGGCGCGCTAAACGTGTTAATGCTTTTTTGACATATATGTACTACCATTGTCTCGGTCGCTTTCGTAGACTTGTGTCATACTACAATATTATGACATTGTCTTGTCAATCGGTAGATTGAATTTGCTACTGTTCATTATAATTTGTCAATCTTCAATAAACTCTAAGGGAGTACAGTGTAGCTTTGTACGAGTTCAATTGAACACGACATGTTATTTCTACACTTTTGAATAACTTGTCAAGTGAGAGCGATTTTATTAAATGTTATTCGGGATCAATGACGTTTACTCACAGTGAAAGGAAAACGTTTAAATTGTTCCCCAAATTGCTTTTGCTAACCGTATGCAGTCGTGGCGTACAGTTGACACGAATATTTCCCGCGGCTATCGAGAAATAATTCAATTTGCGTTGTCCTGAAAATAATTGCTTTCGCCACCCTCGACGCACACGACACATGCGGATATAATATACGTGTATACATACAAATATGCTCGCACGCCAAAGGACGGCGAAAACCGAGCGTCCAGTCTTCCGTACAACAGTAGTTTGAATTTCCGCGCCGAGTTAATTCGAAAAGTTTATGTCCGAGTGTCCCTAACATGCATAAGCACGCTTCTATGAGTACCGCACGGCCACTTTGCGAATCGTTATTACGAAGATTACGGTGGAAGATGTTAGCAACAAAGTTCCTAATATTATCGAAATCTACATTGTAAATAGTATTTCTGAAATTGTAATCGTGCAGAGAATATACATAACAATATTAGAGAATAGTAAATACCAGAATAGTGAGTTGGTCTCCATATGCATATGTACATACAGACAGACTAACATTATAGACCTTGTTAATTAAAACATATTGTATAATTTTTCTTCCATTTTCATAGTTTTAACTTTGAACTTAAATCTGTACTTATTTATATGTTTTTTTTTTTTCTTCTTCTTTTTTTTTTTTTTTTTTTTTTTTTTTTTTTTTTTTTCTTTCCTGCATCTTGATTTTTTTTTTTTTTTTTTTTTTGTCAAATACTGTAATTCTTTTTGTTGCTTTCGTGTTTTCTTACGGTGCTGAAATAAATAATGTTATCCTTGCCTACTTTAAAAACTTTCAAATCGCCATTTAATTAATTTTAATGCAATTTAATCTCGACTTCACTTCTCGATGTAGGTTACTTGATACTCGTGATTAGTGAAGTTGCACTAAGATAGGTCAAAATCAAAACAAGAAATATAACTTAGATCAAACCATTGGTCATTTCTCCAATCGAATTTAATAATTTCTAAAATGTAAAATCTATTTTAATTAATATAACTTTTATATAATTTAAATAATTTTTTAGTTAGTGTATGTGTCAATCTATAAATTATATTCAATTACGTTCAATTGCGTATTATATATTCGGAAATCATGTACATCGTAATTATCAGCTGCATTTTTCTTTTGCTATATTGAAGTCAGAAATAATACCAAAAAAACAATTCGAAAAATTATTCTAATTTTACGACATGTTTTTGTAGAAAATCTTATTAAATTTTTTGTTTGTTTGTAGCACATATTCATTTACATATTCATGTATAATGTGAATTCAACTAAGTAAGCCGAATCCATAATCTGTTAATTCGGCGCATTATAAATTACATTTGTATTCATGCATTTGATTGTATATACTGATTGATCAATTATTTACGAGATAATTCTGGTAACATGTTTTGATGAACAATGACATTCGGTATTACGTTTCACACACGCGCAGAATTAAAGAGGGCACCATAGAATGCAAATTAATACTTAAACCAAGATTGTCATGAATTGATGATATTGATCAATTATTGAATGTATAATAAATTAATGACGTTACCATAGAGTATAAATAATTTCGATCTTTAACTTCATTTTTAAGTATAACTTCCGCAACGTCTGAGTTGTTTTAGTGTTGTACATGCAATTTCGTTTATTTCCGTTAGAATATCTTATCGCTGGTCATTATCATGAGCTTTTTCATATTTTTATTATTAAGCCAATGCATGTTCCTAGAGTTCGAATCGTTCAAGTTGAACAAGAATTGGAAAAAAAATAAATGTTTTTATATACATATATATATATATATATATATATATATATATATATACACATATGTAAAACGTTTTTATATATATAAAATATGCGATAGACACGAAGGTATTATTACGAAATTTTTTAAAACAGGGATGCATAATTTGTTTTTCAAAATTTTCGTTCAATTTGAAGGATCCAAACTTCAGGCACATTTACGCGATTATAAATGATTAGTGCTTTTACGACAACTTTTTGTTCTTTTTCTTTATTCAATATTAGTATTTTTTATTTGCATATTTCTAATTTATTTTTAGGTTTCGTGTACGTCAATTCATTAAATGCTACAAATGATGTATGTCATGTGTAATAAGAACGTGGCAATTATGAAAGTTATTATGTATGTTACTTATGTAAATTATTAATTACGTATGTGCCAAATAACAGTACGACCTACACGGCACAGGCGATACAAAAGGAAATCGTACTTATTCGAGAAAAATAAAAATAAAATATACTTCATATTTCATCTGACTGAAATACACGACTAAAAAACATTTATTAACTAATTTAACTCTAACCCTAGTAGAATTTTGAGCTTGTGCACGGTCTACTATAGGGAAATCCCTTATCAAAGACTTGCTGACAAACTTGTAATAAACTGTCAGTAACTTTTACCTCCTGGATACATTCAAAACATGAAAGGAAAAGAGGAAATAAAAAATTCTAGTTGCGTAATCTTAGTAATAAACTTTGTTAAATATTATACATATATATAATATAAAAATGGAGCATTAAACTAAATACTTATCTAATATTATTTTATTTTGATTATTCCTCTGAAGTATGTAACAATTTTTATTTGTTGTTAACGTTATATTTTATTTATTATAAATTAAAAATTGAAAGTTAACAAATGTCATTAGTTTTATATAACTTCCCTAGTAGAAAATGAGTCCAGTATTTGGCTAGTTTCTGTCCAGTTTGCTTTTTTCCCATGTTAAAGGTATAGGATAACTGGGCAGTGTAACAGAAAACTGGGCAGATTTCTACCAGGGTTAAGATTCGCATTAATATGTAATTATTTAACTTGGCCATAATTATTTGTTTCGGTTGAAGGCAGGAAGTAGAGAGTGGTGTGATAATAAAAAAATCTGATTTGTTGAATTTCGATATTACCGACCGTACTTTTTCATCAATTATCCAGAAGTAGGGCCGTCATCTTGGACTGGGTACGAATTGTTGATTTTCTGAATGTTGTTGAACCCTTGCAGATGAAACAGTTCCAGTTTACTCTGTTGAGCTTCGCAATTATTAGATTGTGAATGCCGACGAGGCAATACAAGTCTCGATTTAGAGAAATGTCGGCGAGTCACGTGATTTAGCCCAGTGAATAGAACACGACTTCGATATCCCGACTTGGATGATGATTCTTTTCATATGACTTCATTTCATACTCTCCATCTCTCTCTCTCTCTCTCTCTCTCTCTCTCTCTCTCTCTCTATCTTTCAATGTGCTTCTTCCATGAAGTAAATTTCCCTACAATTCTTTATTTGCAATTTGTTTAACTTCGAAAATTTTTAAATTGGGACAAACGATTCATATACATTTATATTGCAAAAATGAATTCATACATGCTACCCGAAAAAGTATTACTAATTTATTAAACATAAATAAATTAATTAAAAATATAATTATGCCAATTTCATTATTAAAAATATGAACTCAGCAAATCCGCTGCTACGCATTTCAATTTCTTATAAAGAAGGGTTATTTGTATACAAACTATATATATAATTTTATTTTACGGACGACTGTATTGAACGGAAAATCAGGAATTATAATGCAGTAAACGTGCGATATTCGTATTTAACTTCATTTCTGATGAATGCTACCTAGAATCTATAATAATTATCTGTTAAGGTTATGCAATTTTTGTCTTGATCATTGTTTTGACGCCCAAAACATAATTAAATGGCAGCCATGGTATTCAAGTAATGAATAAATATATAAGTACATAAAATGCGTAAAATGTATTGAAGTCTAATCAAGATTTAATGAAATTCACTGTAGTGTGTTGCATTAATTCATCAAATATTATTTGTTCGGGAATAATAGTAAACTATCGGTGGAGCGGCATAATTATTGCTTACGTAATGCAAAATTGGTCCTGGATGATAGAATTGTTAAAAGTCATTATATTTATAATTATTCAAAGTCTCGAATGTTAAACTCAGTTTTATGCGTATATTTTAATTGTAGTGTAAATATTTATATTGGCATATAACCTTTGTCTACAGCAATAAACACTTCTATTTGATGTAATAAGAGTCGATTTATTCTTAATTTATTGCATCTTTCCGATAAATATAATGTCTTTACTTATTTTGTAAATTGAAAAATTTATGTATGTCAAGATGCAAATAGATATACAAATGCACGCGGACTACAGTTGTAAGTTGGCTTATCTTAGATCTGATTAGTTTTTGGGATACATATCCATTGAAATGCTGCAGGCGGAAGACCGAAAAAACCTTACTATACAAAAAAACTTTAAATACCCATAACTTCGTTAAATAAGTATACAAAAAATTAATCAATGGCTCAAAATTTGCGGAAAACATAACGAATCTAAAAAGTATTAGCTTTTTTTTTTAATTTAACAATTAGAAGTCAAGATATCCGCAATCTTATACAAATTTTTAAATCTAGACTCGACCAGGGTTGTTACTCGACGTCCGACTACTGAAATAAGTAAAGATGAGGAAGACACTGGTATCAAATCTGAAGAAGGAAGAAGGAAATCTACGGAAAGCGGGAAATCTGCGGGAAAAAGGAAATCTACGGTAAGCGGGAAATCTGCGGGAAGCAGGAAATCTGCGGGAAGCAAAAGATCCGTCAAAAATGAGAACCTTGAAGAGAGCGGCATCCCTGAAGAGGCTGAAAATCCCGGAGAGGGCGAAAATCCCGGAGAGGGCGAAAATCCAGGAGAGGGCGAAAATCCCGGAGAGGGCGAAAATCCCGGAGAGGGCGAAAATCCCGGAGAGGGCGAAAATCCTGAAGAGGCCGAAAATCCTGAAGAGGCCGAGAATCCTGAAGAGGCCGAGAATCCTGAAGAGGCCGAGAATCCTGAAGAGGCCGAAAATCCTGAAGAGGCCGAAAATCCCGAAGAGGCCGAAAATCCTGAAGAGCCCGCGGATCCTGAAGAGGCCGAAAATCCTGAAGAGGCCGCGAATCCTGAAGAGGCCGAGAATCCTGAAGAGGCCGAGAATCCTGAAGAGGCCGAGAATCCTGAAGAGGCCGCGAATCCTGAAGAGGCCGAGAATCCTGCAGAGGCCGAGAATCCTGCAGAGGCCGAAAATGCTGAAGAGGACCAAAACCCTAAAGAAAGCAGGAAATCTGGAGCCTGCAGGATATCAGAAGGACTCATGGAACGTATAGGTGAAGCTTGTATTCGATGGCCAATCGGCTTCCCGTGGTTTGGTAAGAAGAAGGAGGTACCACCACCTAAACCGGAAATTGTAAAATTCAAAGTAAGATATAATACTTTCTGTGTTTTATATCCGATTCTTACGTTCAGGTTCTTAATTTATACGGATGTCTCCCTTTTCGTAATAACCTCGTCATGTTCGCCAAAGAAGTGACATGAAATTGAAATAGAAGCTGATAGTAAGATTCATTTAAGTAAGATTCATTTTTGTGGCCATTTGATTCTCACATGCGCCGTTACATTAATTATCGAGGATGTCATGAGGCAGCGAGAAAAGTGCACTTCGACGATAAAAGAGCACTAATACAAAACAAAGTACTTCGAATTTTCTCTTGTACACCCATCTTTTATTTCGAAAATCATATTTCTTTCATTTATTATAATATCATAAATAAAATTAAAAAATAATAATAATAAATAGATATACAAGTATGGAGTCTTAAAATGGCTCAAAAATCTTTAAAAAATTCGAAATAAAATCTAAATGAAGGTCGATAAATGTATACACAAACTATTGGATTCTTAGTAGCAATGCATATATTTAAAAAAGAAGTATTCTTCTAAGGACCATGCATTAACTGGAGTATCTGCGCTTCAGCTTTCAATACCGACATAAAATCATATAGTACGGGCGTAAACTAAGTTTACGATATACCTGTTTGTAGATTTTTTTGGTAATTACTCGATTACTTGCAATTACTGCCAATTAAACGGGAACATAAAAGAAGGAATTCTCTTAGTTTTAAAGATTAAAATGCCGTTATACTCGTTCGAACTAATTGGCGTTAAAAGTAAATTTAACAAATAAAAGTAGAGTAAAACTCTCTCAAAGCAAAGGAACGATTTGATTGGAATTATGCTGTAGATCTCAAATCAATTAAATAGACTAAACAGTACAAGAATTTAAAATATAATTGACTGAATACATGGCCAGTGACGCTGGTTGTTCGAATCTTATAATGTTTAATTTCATTATCCTCATTTGAAATCTGTTGTGTAATACACATTACATTATTCATTTATGACAAAGTTGTAAAATCAATTAATAATCATTCGATATATGAATTAATTATTTTGCTTATAGGGAGTATTAAAACGTATTTGTAATTTGTTTAATCGAGGTATTATTCATATTCAATGATTCATTAAATTCGTAGCAGGAAATTCAAATTCGTGGGTTCTATTTTATATTTTTTTAAAAATGACACATTTAAACGTACAAATAACGCAAAATGTTAATATAATACACTACTAGGTTCATTGAAATAATGAGAAGCTGCTTTTTTCTAATTTCCTGCTACGAATTTCCTGCTAGTTTCAGCGACATCATAAAAATTGAATAATTTCACGCTTACAGACTACTGAAAGAATAAAAAGTTTATGCAAACCAAAGTACCATTATAAAGCGATTCATTAGTAAATATAATTGACTGTGTAATGTTAAAAAATAAGAAAAAGTATTATGACTATTAGCTCGGTATCTCCATTAAATTAATTACTTCATGAAAGAGATTTCACGAATCGCACAATACGGAATTTACACATTGAATTAAATAATTAATGAAGATAAAAAGTAGAAGCTAAATGAAATTCATAATATCTGGTTCGTTTTCGTCAGGTATTGCCGCCATAATTATATTTTGAGATTTGCGCATTTTAACCACAAACTCGCAAATTGCGTGGTGTCGAGTGTCCTCGGAACGTTCGTTTTAATTAGTTTAATTAATAATTACGATCGTTATGTACAAGTATACAAAGTTATTTACGGTGCAAATGATTGTAGATAATCCCGATACCAAAGAATGAGAAAGACATGGTTAAGCTTATCAAAAAGTTCAGACATGACACCACGGTTTACAGATCTCTCTACAAGCACTGGCAGGAAACGGCGACTAGGGTAAGCCATTGCAATAAACTTACATTTTATAATTTTACGAGTGGTTTAATTTTCAGTAATAACATTTAAATTTAATGACGGGAAAGGCAAAGCTTAAAATGGCGAACGAGATAAAATGAGATAAGAATAATAGAGGTATTAACGTCCATGTAATTAACCCTCGTTAAAGTGCTGCGTTACTTCCGGAAGCAAAGAAGGATGCTCCTTGATCATGCAGAAGTCATTCCCAAAATATTCATAACCGATTCTATTATTGCGTAGACTTAAAAACATAAATTAAATACATCGAACATTACTGTAATAGGCAACAATTTACTTATACAAAGATGAAATTTTTACCTTCTAAATTTCTAAGTTTTTTATTAAAAAACATTGAAGGTGTCACACATTTACTACCATTAGGTTTTGCAATCAACAAATTCCTCAATATCCGTGGAATCAAATATTACCTAATTGCATTTCGAGACTTACACTGTCAGTAGTTTTATAGAGGGAAGGGTTCTGCAATAGTTTCACAAATAACTAGGTTATAAATGTTTAGGCTTTTAATTATGGTGCATATTTTATAACAATTGCCGACATTTGACAAGTTTATTATTTTTTTTTTGTTTTTTTTTTGTAACACTATTTTAAAAGTTTTATTTAATAGTATATTTAAATTATATAAGAAAAGATATCACACTACTAAAGATAATCTGAAAACAGTTCAGTAAAAAGTTAAAATTAATTTATTAAGTTGTAACACCTTATGATAAATTGTGCTTTCACATGATTTGTCCTTTGGAAAAGATTTATTGAGAACCTCTTTTAAGTTCAATTTAAATTAAATAAATTCTACATTTTCAATGTCTCATCTGTTGTTTAAATCGTGGAAAATATATTTAGATGTTTTATATAAAATCGTTTGAATATATACGTGGAAATAACGGTAGTCTGAAAATTGTAAATAAATAGTTTTAAGGATTATCTTCGAATCAGCTCAAGGGTACGAAGGGTCATTTCAATGTGCACCTGGCGACAGGCTGCTGGCAACTTAGAACCCAACAAGTCCTTTCGATTTCTTTGCTTACATATTCGTAAAAAAATTTACATATCTCGATATTGGAACCTATATTTGAAGCCCTCATCTGCCATGTTATTACATTCACATAATGCCATTTTATATACATTTTTACTCAGAGATTTAAATTTCTCTTTATGTTTTTCTCGTGTCCAATTTCAAATAAGTATTTGCATCGAAATATTTCACTAGTACATTTGGCTTAACTTTTAAAATATAAAATTATTTCATTGAATAAGTGCTATATAAGTACGCTTAATTTGAATTATATCTTTTTTGTAAGGATTCAATAGTGTCATAATAAAATATACATGTTTTGTTATGAGTATTAAAAACTTTTTATACCGAGTAATATCAATGGTTTTAAAACGCACGAAAGCTCTGAATACACTATATACACATATACGTAAATTATTATCCAAGCTGAATTTAATTTTTTACATTATATGTATAATAGGTATATATTTTGAACAATGGTTTAGTTTGATTATTCAATTACAACAGTTGGGTTTCATACTATAAGAATAAGCGTCTTCTATAGTAGAAGAATAAACGGAATATTCATCGTGTTTGTTTGTAATGCGCAATGCATCCAAGACACACCCTATTACTATTTATGTAGTTAGTAAATACGAAATTGTTCGTAAAAATACGAAACGTTAAAATATAATTTTTAAATTAATTATATTCTTCCCGTCGTTTCCTGTCACTGATTCGAAACTCGATAAAAGTAATATAATTTATGCGTATACAAAATGTAGTTTTTTATATGCCATATTGATTTTTTAAATTGCTCAGGATTTTTATTACAGTCCTATGGTACCTCCTTAGTACACTAATTCAGTACTAAAGAACCATATACAATTTATTAGCGTGTAAGTATCGTTGCTTCAGAATAATGCAGTATATTAAATCAATATCGCATGTAAATGTATATGTTGAATTGTGTTTTTTAAATTATATTCGAGTTTCGCTCGTCTCTCATAGCATCTTTAAAGAATCGTATAAACCACAGCACCGGTGCAGCAAGTCTATCGCATTATTTAGATGTTATAAAGTTATACTTCACTTAACTTACATTCTTTATATATTCGTACGCTTACGTGCGAGGTCTGACTATAAAATCGGTTTCAAAATGTTTTCTTAAATGAAAAATTGACCGATCACCATGTTACATCTAGTAAAATATATTTTCGTTGAAAAATCGGCAGCAAAATAAAAGTGACCTGTATGACTGGTGTTCCATTAAAAAAAGAATATGTCTCACTGTAGCGTGTATTGATGTTCTTTTACATATATGTGTGTGTGTGTGTGTGTGTGAGAGAAGAAAGAAAACATTCATTACACGATCATTTTTAAGAAATCACACGTAATTTCATGAGTGACATTCGAGAGAAGCTTTGAATAAGATTACACTTCATTTTCTTGTTCACGTTTATCTTGTTCGTGTCTAAATGTACCAGTGAAATCTGACTCCAGGGAATTCGAAAATATATATAATATACGTTCATTTAGTTTTAAATAATTCTCACCATGCTAGATTTTTTATTTTTGAAAATTCAAGTGGATCGGAAAAGTCTGACTGCTGTACACAATTTTTGCTCAGCTAATGTTGCAAATCCAAAAAACAATTGTAATTTGTGTGATTTCATTGTAAATTGTAGAGTAAAACGATGATTTGTGTTCCATGTCAGAACGGAATGCATGCATACATGGCCCTAATATACTGTACTTCAAGTTAACTTAACAAATGTGTGAAATGTTGATTTATTATTACGCCTGGCGCATTTCTGGAATATCTTCAGTAGAGATATATCGAATTTCGTCCAGTCGAATCATTACCAACTATTCTTTCTAAAATTATATATAAAATCTTAATACGCTTTGTCAAACGAACATCTATTACATTCATTTCGTCCAATATAGAACAATAAAAATAGAATTAGGACGAAATTTTCATTAATTTATTTAATTACATATGTAAAATTTATTCGAAAAAACGAATTTTTATAAATAAATAAAACTTAAAATACATCACACCTATAAACTGAAATTTATCAATTTATCAATTTTACTTACAATATCTTGTCATGTTATATCTTATATTCTTTTAACGAACACGTATGCCGAGAGTTTACCAACAACTTGAAACATGCCATTGAAAATTTAATTTCAGACAATATTCATTAAGAAAAATCACATACAAAAAGTAATACATATTTTATTTGAGAACTATGTACGTCGTCTGTTTTGCGATTTATGAAACACATATTTTTTAAATACTTTACGTTATTGTTTCTTTCACACAAGTAGTTTTCAAGTATTTTACAACGTCTCAAAGTAGAAAAGTTTATATTTCGTGAATTGCACCTTTAGATTCGCTTCCAGATTTAGTTGAAACAGGCTATTTACTACCGGTGAGTTGGGTAGAATCTTCCGTCTGAGTTTCAACTCGATCTGTCATGCTGCGAGACGTTGGAACGTCGCAGGATCTAAATAGAATACGAAATAAGTTGGTTCGCTTAAAATATTTTTAAATGGTTTTTATTGTTACAATTTTATTTGAAAGCGTATATGACATTCTTGACTGTACTGACAATATAATATGCTATCTTCTTAAATCAAAATCTTATTTACACCTATTTCTGTTAGCCAGAATTACTCAAGTATACTTACATTTTTAAAAATAGAAGTTCTCTCCGCTAAGCGAAAAGTTCTCTCCTCGTATATTTTTATGGAGTAAATATTTATTTTCAAAAAGTGAATATCGACTCTCAAAAATACTCTGCCTGAAAGAATATTTTATACCTCATTCTAAAAGGTACGAAATATTCACACTGAAAGAATATACTTTTGCTCTGATTGCAATCGCATCCGGATAGGTTGAAAAATTAATAAAATCTTGAGTGCAATCTTGATCTAAGATATCTACAGAATATAAAGATAAAAACGTTTAATGCGAAATGTTTAAAAAGTAGAAATTTCTGATTCATAAACTGAATTTAATTTTGTTAATATATGTCAATATTATAATGACGTTTTATGCAATATATATAAAGTGTGGAAACCCATGAATAAATTTCTAAACAAATTTTTTTTTTAAACCCTAAAACATGCCAAACGATTTTTTTTTTAATCTATCTTTGTAGGGTGATTTCATCCGTACGAAGAAGAAGTACGAAGAAGGAAAAAAATCTTAAATAGCAACAGGGGTCTAGTGAGGGCTCTTTTGAAAGGTCATTTTAAGGCAAATTCAAAACACTCTCTATAGAGGGCATTATGATCATCTTTCATGGAAATATTTGACTTTTAAATGTTTAATTTTGACGAAAAACGTCTTTCGTAAGCAAAATGATTTTCGGCAAATACAAATGTTGCAACCCAACAACGAGTGATTATGGCGCATTTCGTTTTGCCATCGATAAAAATGATACGGATGAAAAAGAGCGCATTATGTAACTCCGCGGATAATGGTCACTACGCCCTCTGTAGGTAGAGTTTTAAATTCGTCTGAAAAAGACCTTAAAAATGAATGCCCACTTGACCCCTATTGGCGTTTAAGATTTTATTCCTCCCTCATACCCCATGCATCCCCTTGGGATTCTGGGGGGGGGGGGGGGGGGGGCGAAACCCTCCTAAAATGATATTTTTTAGAAAAAATCGTGTCGTTTTCTAGGGTTTTTTGAAAAATAAATTTGTTCGAAAGTTATTCAGGGAAGTTTGACTTGTAAGTAGTAACGACCGAATTTGGTCCGCCTCGAAAATTCTTTTACGGTAATATGGATACATTCTATTGCATCGAAATCTTACTGCGGACTTTCTTCATCAAATCTTAGTCTTGATTTAATATTTTAAGGAATTTAACTTTTCCTGCTTCTATAACCCTACTTTGAGAATTTATCGCAATCTTGAATTCGAATCTATATGGTAATACGAAGAGATTGTTTCATTGTTTTGGATTCAGCATATAATAGCTTTTCATAAATAATCGTGATTTAGAAAAATTAGATCGGTAATTACGTGTAACATTAAATCTGTCAATTTTTATTTTGTTTTATATCGTAATCGGTAGAGTTAATACTGAATCAAATTAGAAAAACCACAAACTAAAATTGTATTTTCTATATTTTTTTTGTTTTGTTTTGTTTTGTTTTTTTTTTGTTTGTTTATCGAATAACGTAATATTTTATTTATGGGGTGTCAGCTTTGAACTTAGTTTATCAGGATCAAAGGGTCAAGGTTCGGAATTCTCTTCTGAAGGCTTTGTTCCTAATGAAATAAATCGTAAAGCTTGTTTATACGAATAGCCGAAATAGCTTCTAATCTATTTTACATAACTAACGAACAAAATTCATTAAACTCGCATGCTTTAAAAAGTACGAAGAAGTATATCGCTGTATTAAAATGCACATTTGAAAACACTTCGTGCTACGGCCATTTTTCATAGAGATATCATCTTTTTTGCATATTTGTTATTTAAATTCTATTTCTTTTTATTTTTTCATTGCTAACAACGCTACTATTACTAGCTGAAGTAGATATCGAGCGACATTTGCAAATTACCCAGGCACTGGACACTAACACGTAGCACTGAGAATCCGTTGTTAGCGTTATGGTAATATGATGGTAATATAATATGCTCCTGATAAGGTATATGCACGTCCGCGGGAAAATCGTCGCGTCGCGTCGTCCTTCTCTCATGCAGCCTCAGGGGGGATGACTGCGGACCAGGTGCGGCCATTGCGCTATGTTTACTTTAACGCGAAATTCACCGCAGTGCGAACTGCGCCCCGTAATTTAAGATTTTAAGGGTAACACGTGTTGCTAGAAAACAGCGCTTTTTGAAAACGAATATATAACGTGTTGCTTTTTACGTTTTTGATAAATCATCCTTTATCTTATCATTTAGTTTATAATAAGAGAGATCTTATTTAATATTTATAATTTTAATTGTTTTTCAAAAACCATATATTCCCAATTTTATCATAATCAGCATCTTGTCATATTCAAACTAGTTATTATCAAGATACACACAATCACAATTATTCCTATTTTCATATTTCCTATACCAGGCGCATAAGAAATTTTCATAATATATATTTTATGTATATATTAACTTTTTATTCATTTATTTCAATTTTCTTTTCCATAAACACACTCATTTCCAATTTTATCATTGACAGTGGTATTTTCCTTATTCTCATACATATATGTTATATTTTTAAACAATTTATATATGAATGTTTTATTTCATACATTCATACACACAGACATACATACACACACAGGTATGCATACATATATATGTATTCATAAATGCGATATGAAAGATAGAAAATGTCGGCAGTGAGAAACAAAATCTTTCGTCTAATATTGCCCAATTTTCCCTTAAAATAATAAACAGTAAAAAATATATAGATGCAAAATTGTACATTACCCTAATAAGGGTGAAATAAAAAGTACCCTTGCAGAAATTTATCCATTTTTTTTTCGTGCGTTGTTCATTTCTCTTATACATTTAACGTGGCAATTATTTGAATTATCTAAGAATTATAGCTAAAAATGTTTTCATTTCTACACGAGTGGCTCGGACACACATACCCTCGCACCCCCCCCCCCCCCCACACACATGTTAGACGTACTATTTTTTTTATATTTATGTGATGAAAGGTTGAGTGGGCAAAATAAAGTTTTTCACATATATTATTAGGTGAGTGAATATGAAAATAGTCACGGGAAGTATATAACTAAAATAGTAATAGGGGAAGTGAAAAAGTCGTGCGTAGTATATCATCGTGTAACCTGTTCAAAAGTTCATTTTACTCTGTAAAAAAGGTTATCTAACAGTACTTTACGCATATAATTATAAAAATTTTACAAATAATTCCAAGTTTTTATTCCTAATTTCAAAAGTTCTTAAAGCGGGGAAGAGCATATGTAGAAGTTATCTGCTGTCGTCTGATGCTTTTATGAAATCAACGGATTCTCTTTTCCTCTGGGTAGGCGGGGATTTCAAAGCTTAACTAAATCCACAATTTCAAATGGTTGACGAGTGTAATTATTAAAGTTTTTGTATGATCTTTGATGAAAGTTTTCACAAATACATTGTTTCGTTTGATTGTTTCGTTTGACCCTATAGTCTTATACCAAGTAATTTTCACAACACTTTTTGCGATTCAACGATACATCGTAGCATCGTTTTTGTTTGCGAATCTTACGTGTTCATTAAATATTCTTTTTGGCATTAAAATCTAAGTTATTCATGTCCATTTCGGGCTTAGAACCGGACCGTAATTTTCCCATTAATACCCTCCGTAGAAGCGGTAAGTTCTGCGAGTGCGGTATGGCCGGGGTAGGGCGGAACGGACGCGCTTTGATTTCTGTGAAATTGATGGTTCGCAATACGTAATGAGGGGTATTGGACTGACCTGCTTATGGCTGGACTGAATTACGGAACCGATGTGCACGTTGAGCGCAGGGTTACGATCCCTTACGCGTAACCGATGGCTCGAATATATATATATATATATATATATAGACTCGCGTACGCCGCTATTACGTCACATTGGGATCTTCGGCTCTTCGCTCGTGCATATACCCCCGCGCGCACACGTACGATATGCCAGCACCGGTACAAACATTTATACCCAGTAGTAAACACCCGAGTAAATAGTTTCACGTTAGTATGTACGGTTGCATTTTGAGTGCACCGATTCGCAAGGTTCGGTCGCACCTAACCGAGTGTCAGTATTGTTCCGTGGCGCATATATATAAAGGCGAGTACCGTTTCATGCTGATTCCCCGTTCCATATAACAGTATATATGTATACGGAATTCAGCGTAATGCAGCATTCTGGAATTCCTTCCAGAGTAAGAAATAAAAGTTTAAGTGCCGGAATTATCGAAGCCGGAGAATACGGTATGTATATACGAAATACGTCTTTAAAGAGTTTCAATATAGTGGGACACAAATGGCCTTACGAGGAACTTAATATGAGCTTATTCTAACGTGAAAGCCGTTCTGATCGAAAATTTGAGTGCTTTGTGGAAATAAACTTTTAAACGATGTATATGTTATAAGTTTTCTCATTTTTACGTAGTGCTCTGTAGACTTACAGAGATTGCGGGTGGTTGACATAAATATCATTGATTTTAAATCGATGATGTTTAGCAAACTTTTGGGAATTGCCCATAAATGATTTTACTTTCGAGTGAATTTAATAACTTGTAATTATTAAAAAATTAATGAAAAGAGAAATATGATATTTTTTTTTTAAATGGTTTCTTTGAAACAAATTTGAAACATTTGAAAAAGTGATTTTCAGCGATTACATCGTCCTCTGTCGCGAATCAAGTATAAAACTTTAGTATTTCTTCTATGACGAACTAAAATATCTATAATAATAAATATGATATCTCATTTGAAATTTCATACTACCCCTCTCCACTGGGTATGGTAGGATGGGTGGATGTGAATGTTTACATTTAAAATTATTTTAATACGAACTAAAAAACTGTCACTCTAGAAAAATAAACTATCACAGGCACAGATTAATGTGTAATTTAGGCCAGAATATATGGAATGTCATTTATTATGTACATCATTATATAGTATGGGAGAATTTTTATTTCTCTGTATTAAAATAAATATTCTTTAAAATAAAGTTACTTAATTATGTGTCTCTTATTTATTTTATACATATGAAATCATACATTGGTTATTTGTGTTAGAGCCTGTTTTCTGGAGTGAAAAAAATAAACGAGAAAACATTTTCATCTTTTACAACATCCATTGCAACCTTTTAAAATAATGGTGTAGTGATTTTATTTTAGTTCGATTCTATATTTCGCAATGTAATGCACTTCCATTTCACAAATGCTGTTTTCGTTAATCGTAATCAAACAATACATGCTTCGTATTTGATTTGATGGATTATATTTGCTCATACAAAAATGAATGAACACGTTGCATTATAAATGATCAATTGAATGCATGCCCTAGAACTTCTTCTTCAGATAGTTACCTTTAAAAATAAGTCGTATAATTTAACAACGAGAAAAGTTTTCAAAGCCGAAGAATCGTAAAAATCCACGTGCACAAATTCACTTAGGCGTTGCCAAGTCAGGGGCGGCGGTGTCGTGACAAGCTTTATACCAATAGTGATATACCATCTTCGTCAATACTATTGATAATGCGCAAAACTTTTGCCAGCACTGGCCCAATGTTGGACCATTACTCATTTCGCACAATAGGTGTGACGCACACTTTTACGGAATTTCACTATCTCTGTATTTCACCGACACGGCTAAGTGATCTATGGCCATTTATAAGCTTATGGTCAATCCTTTCTGCGACTTATCCCAAATCCTGGCAGATTTCCCGGAAACCATAGGGCTTATCAGGATGCGTTACACCACTTTAACGTATACTGTAGCTATATATTTTTTATTTTAAATAGCAATTTTGGCTCTGGCTTTTGATGCTTTTACATCTACCAAATTTTCAGCCGAACTAATAAAATAACCATTAACAAATGATTCCTTAATGTGACGTCTTAGAATATTGTCAATTTTTACATCATTCTTCCATTACGTTTTCGGAAAGATCTCTTTATTAATTACATTATATATATGTATATGTGTGTGTATTATTGGAGAACTGAACGAACGAATATCTTTTATATTTTTGAAAAGCCACAATAAGGGAAGTCAACGAATCACTATTAAATGCAACTCACCGCACGGTGCATTAAAGTTTTCGATTAGTCTATATGTATTACAGATGGTATAAACCCATTAAATATGATAGACTTTAAGATACGGCATATTTTCCAGAAAAATAGATTATACCCAGTTTACTTACTCTATTTCATTTATAAATTTTCAATAATCAGACACAATAATTCTAGATACATTCATACGATTATAAACTAATAATTAACACGGGAATATATTGGAGGTATATATACGTATGTGAAGGATATATAAGACGAGTCTACAGTTTATACCGGAAAAGAGCGTATATAAAAGTGACTATAATCCATCAGTAGCGTACATCGTTCCCTGTTTCATGAAATATATTTCCCTCGCGGTTCGATACTTTATTACTCACAAAACCATTTTTAACGTAAAAATCGATTCACATGAAGGATAACATCAAAACTTACAATAAATCAATCAGCGGCCAAGGTTTTTATTGCATTTTCAACTGAAAGAAAGAACAAACATTTGAATTATTACTGATTTGTTATTCAAGTAGAATATTTCAGTGCGTTATGGAGATGGTAAATAGTTTACATCGTTTTCAAAATTTTAAGTTTATTTCTAACGTTAATTTTCAAAATAATTTATCTATTTTCATGACTGAAATATATGTCAGTCATTCGATGTTTCGCATTATGACGTGAAACAATGCAAACCGATCGTATTAACGTTAAAAAATACAATCAAAAAATAAATATCAATATTTAATCAATGTCTAATTTTATATATCAGTGAATCGAGTACTTTTATTTCATCTAGGCAAACAGGGAAATCACAAGGAGGACCATACTGCCAACGGATCAAGTGCACACTCACGAAGAAGTTCCTTATTTCTTCTACTTGAGGGCTCCTCCGGATATCGATATAGGAATGGATCACGACGACGAAGAAATTCTTTATCCCGAACCCGATGGCCTTGAGAGGATCACTTGCAATTTCGTTCATCTTTACTTCAACCTAAGGGATAAACCAGGAGAAGGCGGAAAACCCTGGCTTTGAATTTTACATTTGTGAATATAAATTACCAATATGTATGAAACTGAAACCAAAATAAGAAGTACTGTCACGTTACGTCTTATTTTTATTAGTGTTTCAAGCACGTATAAAACACTCATTTATTACATAGGAAGTTAAAAACCCTAATTAAAAATATGAGATTCGAGTTGTATACTCGGACACCCAAGAACTTCTAATTAACAAAAGGTTCGCATAAATTCGTCATGATATATATTTAGTTTTTATTTAAATGTACATAAAGAAGAAATTGCAATTTATAATTTATTACTTTTAATATAAGTATATATAGAACAATTATTTTTAATATACTATTAACACCAGAAAATGACAACTTCTATATTTTAAAAACAAAATCACAAGAAATGAAATAAAAAATATAAATTTTATTAACGATACTTTGTAAGAAAATGCACAGAGTATTAAAAAAGATTTTTTGTTTTTAAAGATCATATTTGCATCAGATAAGACGAATACTTCATATTTTTAACTTTATTGGTTTATTTTCCAACTGTCGATAAGTCGATATGTTAGAAAATGTTTTTCTTATAGATTTATCGGACAGTCAAATTTACTTATCATCAACAAATTACAAAAATTATATGCTTCATATTTTTTATTAAAAAAAAAAAAAAAAAAAAAATGAAAAAAATGATTAAACATCGCAATTGCAAGTGGTTCGAGACGATAATTATTTCACTTTCAATATTATGTAGATTTGGTGATTTATCAATGAATAAACAGTATTAAAGTGTATTAAATTTATTGCATCGTGTATCAAAGTTTTATACAAAAATATGATCCTGATGGATACAGAAATACGAAAATAATAAGCCTATAAAGGCGTGTTCTATCACACTACGTGTATGACGTGGACAAGAAAGCGCGGACTCGTGACATCTATCTACATTATAGCTATACGAAAAATCACGACAAGCGTACGTGTAGGAATTTATCATGGCCAAACTAACAGATTACGAATTGCCGCGTCCTCGGCATTCAAATAAAAAAAAGCTCATAATAAATAAAAATGAAACGGTTGATCGAAATAGTTCTGGCATTTTGTATAATGTCTGGTATGCATATTAAATCCCGAACAGTTATTAATAAATTAATAACTCCGCCATCTACATTCGACGGGATCAATAATGTCAATTAAATTCAGTATGGGACGACATACGCTATATAAACAATTAAATCGTAGCATATCAAAATGCATTTACTAAAGGACGGAACGCCGGATCATAAATAAAACGCAATATATATATATATATAACATTTGAAATAATTCATAATATTTTGAATACGTGGACGGGGGCGTGGTTCGGGCTGGACTGCAAGTTATTTCTCGTCCGTCGGATTAAAAGTAAAGCAAATATCGGAAATTCATCACAGGTGCATTACCCTTTTCGAAATAAATGTATAATTACGGCATTCGTATTCATTCGTATAGAATCTCGGTCAACATTTGATAAAAAAAAAAAAAAAAAAATGACAGCCTTTGTATATAAAAAATAATAATAATAATAAAAATTATGATTTCTATCAAATCCTCGTTGCGCTGTAATCCGGCATAAATCAATTCCTTCGAAATTGGAATTTGCATTCTACTACTCGATTCTCATGGTCCTGTAAACTTTCCGGCTCTCGAACGGTCGACTGAATGATTGAAGAATCGCGGCGCTATATACGGTTTATGGCGTGAGCACTTTCCCGTTTTTGCGGGATTAAACATTCTGCCCTTCAAGTCGCAAATATCATTGTGGTCCCGTGCGCATGTTGTGCGGCGGACATTTATACATATATAGTCCCATTCTCTAACCTCCCTGGAGAGCCAAATATGTCCCGGGGTAGTTTCGGCATACCGTATTACAAAGCAAAGAGAACCCTTTCCCGTTCTTTCGCGATTTCGTTATAGTTGGACGTAAGGTCAACAGGAAAGTTTCGCGCTAACTAAGAGACATAAAAGACCTTCTTGCGACTATAATGTAATTTCCGAAGGTGGTGGGTTTGCCTAATTTTTAAATCGAGCTGCAGTTGGTGCTGTTAGCATCAACTTTCGGGATTCCGCGATTATGAATGCAAAAGTCGGTGAGATTCATGAATGTTTAGTTAGGAGGAGATATGCAAAATATAAAGGGCCTAGAATTATTCAGTATTTGTATCGAACTTTTTAGATTTAGCAGTGACATCTTGTTACGGAATTTTGCTTATCTTTTGTATCTGATACTCCATATATTATGAATGCACCTATACTTGCCACTTTCGGCGATGAGCGCAGCTGCTACGGTTTTACTGGTCTATTACATTCTATATATAATAATCAAATATGTAGGTTTATGCTGTGTGATGTTATTAAATTTTAAAATCTCGAATCTGCAGAATTAAAGATTAATCCACATCTAAAACATAAAAAAGAAAAACGACATGCCAAGAAGACCTCGTTTCGTGATCATGTATTATCTGTAAATTTTCCTGTAAGACTCTTAAGTTCTGATGAGGAAAGAACATTTACTTTTAATCCTGGATACTTGAGATGGTTAAAAGAATCTATTGTTTCAATTTCAAACTGCGAAGCGAAAATTGAAATCTTAAAGGGGAAGTGTAGGCACCAAATCGTAGTTTTCAACCTCAATTGAAACATTTCGGTTCTTTCTAATAGTGTAAATGAAAGGTTCTTAAAAAATGACGTGTGTCGTTTCCTCGTTATTTGATCTAAAATATGTCTAAATCGAAAATTTAAATCATTTTTAAGCTCTGACATCCTGTGTTTGAAAATCCGGCACGTGTAGAAAACAAAATAGAGAAACATAAAAATGGATTCTTATCAATAATAAATAGAACGCATTCATTTTGAATTCATCTTTATACCAAATACTTTAAAGAGTAAGAAATATTCAACTGGCAACAGAACGATAATACGTGATTTAGAAAACAAGTTTTTGCATGATCTGCCGATATTTTCAAATCGTGCTGTTAATTTTAATTCTGTATGCGAAGTATAGGTCTTAAAGGACATAAAAATTGTTCAGTCCGAATACAATATATATACAGTACGCCGAATCGTTCAGCTTCAGAACGTGCAAAAATAAGTTTAAAAGAATGAAGTGAAATTAACTATACTAGTCCTGTTCCAATAAAGGTCTGAATGACGCTTGGAGCAATCAATAGAAGTAATTTCGCGCATTTTACTAGTATACAATGTCGATGCCATACCCACTACTACTGCTCAATTGGCCACAACTTTATACATGATGTAGAATAGTCAGCTCTATTAGTGAACACTGTAAGTGATTTTACAGCAAGAAGTTATGCGATTGTGTGGGTGGGTCAATTTCTTCCAGTTGAACCGGGCCTGGTAATTGAACTATATTATCCTGAATATCTGATCATCAGTGAATACGGCGATCAATAGAATTAAATTATATGGCCGTAAGGCAATACCGCTTAAGTTATATTTTTTCGAAATTAAGTTAAGTCATATTTAAAGTCACGGAGGCCCATCAGTGCCGCATTTTAATAATTATCGAGCATTTGTAAAGATTGTTTCGACGAGAAAACAGTGATCGAAAACAGAATTCAAATTTACCACAGAGTCGCTTGACCATTAAACAGCAATATTTCAAAAAGTTGAAGATTATATTGTACCGATTAGTTGTTACCGATTAGTCGGTATATTTTGAATACTTTATAAACCCACGTTTTGCTGGTGAACATTTTAATAGGTCTTACGAAAATCATAAATTATTTGCAAAACGTTTAAAAAAAAAAACGCAAGAAAAATTGACGTAAAAAGTAAGACATGTTAATGGAACAAACGAAAGATTATCGTTATCAATTACCCCATTTTACTCAAAATTTGAATCCCCGCTATTAAAACGTATTAATTTCTTTAAATAATTTATCGGCTCTCATATGAAAAAGTACTTGTCATCAGACATCGATTTTGCAAGTCGTAATACACAAAATATACAAGGTATACGTCTACGTGTCAACGTGTTATGGACAGAATCGATGTTTCACCAAATGAGGTACCAGACGTGAGTTTTCCTACAATTTTTCCCCGTGGGATTGCAATCCGAATGCGGGGAAAAATTCTACAAAAATCGACCGCAGCCTCGTAATAAGGTCACTTGTCAGGTTTTTGTTTGTAAAGGTTTGTCAGAATTATGAAGATTTCGATAGAATATGATAATATATATGATACAGGAAGAGTATTCATTTTTATTACAATAATACGGTCGAAGCAATTTCACATTTTGACATTATTTCGACGAAATGATCTTTTATAAATTCGTATATATGGAAAGGTTTTGTACTTGCTTAATTTGCAGCTAACAACAATAATATTCGGATAGATACGTGGAATAAAATGATTATAAGTTCATTTCAATAATAACTTTCTTCAATATTGTTGAAGTCATTAACAGATTAATGCAAATTGCTTATTTTCCTGGCTATTTGCAAAATTCAAAGTGACAAATTTAATACGTTGAATTGCAATTGTTTGTAAGTGTATGCTTATTAATAAAATCAGCGTATTATATACATATATAAGCTAATTATCTAAGTAATATCCATTTGAAAATATCGTTAAATATAAAAAGAATTATTTCTAACAAAAGCTAAAATTTAGAAAAGTATCGATCGATAACTTTGAATCAAAATGCCAAACACCTTAAGCAATTTTTTATTGAACTATCATGATTGCTTATTACTTGTTATTTTTAAAACTCAGAATAAAGCGAGTTTCTGTAAGTCCTTTACTCAACTGTAGAATTATTTTTACGGACAAGTTATTAAAAAAAAAAAAAAGAAAAACGAAAAATTTTCAGCCGCAAAGAACAAATTCATTATTTCTTTTATTTGTAGTTTGGAGTAAGAATGAAAAATGTTATTAATTATAAGTATATATTTGACTTGGCCACTCGTAGGTATTCTCCAAGGATTCTTAAATATAGCCGAAATTATAAACCAAAAATAGTTTTTATTTAAATATTATAATAATTAATTTACCGAAATAAGTGAAGTTATCGTTTACACACACACACACACACTCACACACACACACAGTGCTTAACCATTCCAGCGTGAAAGTACCCTATTTTGTATTAATAGCTGCATTCTCATGTATTTTAAATTTATCCTCATGGGCTTTAATCGATTTTACATTTTGAGTATGTTTTTTTTTCTATATGCTGCGTAATATTGTGAAAATATTCTCAATATATCAATATCTCCTTTAATGTGAAAAAACCTACAATTTACTATTTATATATACTCATTATGCGCTTCAAACATAATTTACTAAAGTGTCGAAGCTTATGTTCTATAGTCTAAGGATTTAACGAGAGGTCAGTTTTTTTTTAAACTTCACACTTTGTGCTAGAAATTACGTAAATAAATATTTGACGCGTGTTATTCATTTAATAATGTCAATTCCAACATACCTGTAGCTATGCTTCAATTAGGTAAGTGAACATCGGAATACAAAACAGCGGAATGTCCCTCGACGGGGGAAATAAAGTATCATATAGCTATATAAAGAATATGTCCTGCATATATATATACGTTTTTTATGGACCAGTGCACAAGATAGTCTCATTTATGGGAATAAAACGCTACTCAAGGATCAATTATTTAAAATACATAATTATACACATCACACATTAGTGGAATTGCGTTTAAATATTTATTAAATTGATCGAATTAAATAAAGTACTAGGAAGTCAAAAAATGAAAGATTTATAAATTTATATAATCGAATGCAATATATGGACGTGAGATTTTGATATGACAATGACATAAATATTGGTTGATAAATGATATATATAATTCATAAAAACAATTGTTATTAGATATTGTTTAATACGATTTAAGCAGATATATATACGTAATTGATTCCGCGAGTAGAATCTCGAATATTTTTGTATGTCAGGCAGGGAAAAAGCAGACTCATCGATATAGCGGTACTCTATGCAAAATAGTACACTAATTACATTGTTTCATGAGCGGAATTTAAGATGCCTTCAGAAGTTAATCGAGGTTACTTTAATGACGTGCTTTTCGTGTATGGTTTGGTAGACTATATCTATAGGATTGTTCGTCGGTGAGCGCTCAATTACCATTTCAGCCACTTTCGATACAAGCCATTGGAATACACAATCCTTTCGAATTACGTGAAGCGAACTGCAATGGGCTAATTAATTTATCTGCCCTTTCAATGCGCAAAAGTCGGCAAAGTCTCATTTTCCGTATCAAATGTTTCTATTAAACTCGGAATCGAATTGTTGACTTTAACAAAAATTTACAATGTTATCAAATCATTTCTCATTATTAAATGACCACGTTATATGGTAAAATTCCACGCTGTTTTAAGGAGTACGTTCCTGCGAAACAATAAGACTTGTATTGCAGAATCATAACGACTACCAATGAATTCTACTTTCCTATATAACAAGATTCCCAGATAACGATTCCCCTTTAGGGTAGACGACGGAAATAGAAATAACAATATGTAACTAAACTTGATGTTATAAAGTACGAAAAATCTATAGTGATTATACAAATGGACTACGGTAATAAATAAAAAAAAACAAATAATATTTTGCTATATGATTAATTACAGCTTGTAATAACAGCTTGACCTGGTGCATTATTAACATGACATCCCGACGAGGACTGAATAATAAATAATAGAATCTGTTTCGATGCATGTTTACATTTTTTTTTTAGAAAAACACGAGAATCCTGATTTCTAAATTTTAATAAAGGAATGCTGCTTTTATCCTACATACTGATTAAAGCTTGCGAGGACATATTGAAACTGACTTCAACGCGAGATATGAAATAATCAAAATAACTTCTCTTTATTGTAATATCTTTAATGTTTGCATGTCTACCTTATTCAAGTTTTAAACCTGATAATTTAGCAATATTTTAAAACATGTTAAATTTTTTAAAATAGTTTTTAATTACTTTGGAAGAAGGTTATTTTGCTTTGACAATGTCAGCTATATTAACTTTAATTTTAACGCAACACTTAATTTAATTATGTATTCATTTCATATTATCTTGACGTAAGAAAATCTACTAATTAACTTATTTTATATATAACTTTACAAACTATATGTATAACTTTATATATATATATACCTAACTTAAAATTTCAAAGGTTTTTAAAAAATAGCAGATCTATGATTTAAAATTAAAATTAAAATTAAAATTTGTAAGTTTTTATTCTATTTGTCGTTCTATTTTGTCAGTCACGTTCGAACATTTGTAATTTTTTGTAAAACAGAGCGTTTGTCACGTATATGTCATTTCACGACAAAATATATAAAGTAATTTTTTCATCCGCTGAACAATACATATATATTCGATGAATAGTCTAAGTCACGCGCTAGATAAATAGACAAAAATAAAAATTGAACACATTTTAGGTATATGAAAAATCGGCAAATAATCAAAATTCTACGATGCATAAGTTTTCGGTGAATTTGATAATATTTTAAGGGACTAGGTTTTATTCAACTCAATATGCGAAGCATTCGTTCCTTTACATAAGGCATAAAAATGTCAACAAAGAAATTGTAAAAATAACAAAGGAACTTATATTTTGCTCCTTCACCAGAATTTTATGTAAAACTTTCATAAGATATCGTCAAATAAATTTCTTGAAATTACCACGCTGCTTTCTTCCTTCTAGAAATATCTAAAAAAATGTTAAATTGCTTCAACCGTAGGAAATAAATTTTTTCGCATAAGAAAATTATGAAACAAAATTGATAGGCGAAGACGTTTCGAGTATCTTAAGTGTATCATTTATTATTAAGAGCCCTCGAGCGACCTAGAGGAGGATAAGGGAATGTCAAAAAGCAGGAAAAATATGTAGAAATAATTTATAACAGTTGAGAATTATATCCAAAAGATTCAACAATTTTTAAAGGTTCGATATTTTGTCATGTGTTTCTGCTCAAACCAAAACAAACCAAATATACAAATAAAATCAAATTTTTTCATCTTATCCATTTCTGCACAAAAGATCCATCTCGCAGTAAGAAATCCTTTTCTATTACTATTATTATTATTTAATAAAAAATTCCGAAATCACGGCACACATCTTTTCTAGTATTTTTTAACATTCTCCATACCCCACTTGAAAACTGAACCAAAAAAACACGAATCGAAACATGAAGGCGGAATATTTAAAATATGTCCTTATGTAAAACTTGAACTCGTAGTAACAAGTTGGAGATTAAAATAAAAATACAAACCGACACTTTTTAATTAACGATATTGTTTGATCAGGAATTGATGTCGAGTATCGGCCAGTTGTACTTAAAGTTTATGCACACGTAAAGCTTTCTCATTATTTCTGATTTATGTATTTATTGATTCTTTTAATTCTCGAGTTAGATAAAAATGCTAAAATAAAACTTTGAAAATGCGATGCGAGAAGTAACTATACTATTACATCAGAGAGCGACGGCGGCTCAGTAGTTACGGAGTATTGAATTTGAAATCAGAAGTCCCTTGTTGGATCCAGGTCTCTTCCATCTGCATTGGGACACCTCTGTATTTATTTGTACCGATTGCACATGTACTCATTGTACAGATAATAATGCCAAAGCTCAGGTAATTCAAATCCTACCTTATAAACTGTAGGTCGCTATTTAGTTCCATAAGTGTTTCACCGGTCGACGTTAAATAAAATAAAATAAAATAAAATAAAATAAAATAAAATAAAATCTATTATTTTAATCTTTAGTGAGCCAGCAATTTTCCATAGAAATTTTATGTAAATATAACGTTTATACGATAAATATAGAGACACCAATTAGGGGACCACATGATGACCCCGAAAATGACAGGTTATGATGATGAAAAACAACAATACTGTCGATGAATACACAAACTTTGATGATAATGAAGATGACAGTCGATGATGTTGTACTATTACCCTTTATTATTATCCAACACCATCATATGTCATAATCATTCGTGATCATCATCCATCATCATCATCAACCGTTTCGTTCGACTTTTATGTGACTCAATTACAATTTGTTGTTTTAATTACCAAATTGTACAACGTCACAGCAAATAATAGTATACTCATAAGTCCTGCAGAATAAATCTGTACATTTAACAGATTTTTCTGTAATATTGTCCGATTTTACGTTCAGTCCAAGTACGTTCCAGAAGAATGATTTAAGACCCCGCTTTGATGCCGACAATGAACCCTCGAATACATATCGTTCTTTTATAATCAACGAGGGCTTAAATTTGTGTTTACCTTTGTATTCCCTTTTCGTGGATTCTACTTCACTCCTATATAATTCCGCAACGAGTTGTTTGAAATAGGGCTTAAATTTCGACCCGGCGATATATACGTCTTTGCAAACAAATTAAAAATAACAAATGCAAACATAGAACTTCGTCCAAATTTTCCGAGAGAACCTTTCTTTTTTCATTCTTTCCATTTTTTCGCGGTCGTAACGCCTGCGGTTCTTGTAACAGTTTGTACAACGTGCCTCCATTCTTCCTATCTCCCGTAAGGGAAACCGTTGCATTTTTCTTCACGTCGACTGGAATTTGCCTAAAATATAAAACCGAAATTGCGGAATACTACACCCGTGCAAAGCAAAAAAAAAAAAGAAAATCTATTTCGCACATCGAGTCACGTCTGCTGGGCGAATGGTACGTAAAACCGGTACTCGCTCCATTTCTCTTGGAGCACCCTTCGCGCTCCCTACACACACACACACACGCGCGCGCGTGTTTGTGTACGCGATTCGCGCAGCTTCTATCAAGAGAAAAAAATGTTTTGCAATTAGTCGGCGTTACATTGGACGCAAGTTTTCCACTCAGAATTACAGGTCGGGGCGCACTGACCTCGTCCCGCTGCCACCGCACCGCAGTGGTAACGGACCGGACCAGTGTCCGTTTTCCAATTATGTGGCCGTCGACGTTAGCAGCAACGCGAGGGGGGTTAATAATCGTCGCGCGGCCGAGTTTCGCAACAATCCGACTGGCCAATTTACGGCGGATCCCGGCAGGACGGGGCAGCGGGGAAATTCGGTTTTGCGCTTCATCGGAGCGCAAATATCTGATTATTGATGATCTTGCCAGGACGACGACGACGTCCTGGAAAAGTATATAGGAGATGGAGGGAAATATAATACGGTAGTCACCGCCGGGGGCAATCCGCGACGTAGGGTGATCCTAAATGCGGAAACGCGAAAAGTTGCGGACGGAAAGCGCCTGCGCCTCCGCCTTACCCCGACCGACGGGAAAGTCCTACTACTAGCCGGAGAGTCTGCCACCACTTCGCCACGCTTCGGTTTGCCGTTCTCTGACTAACTCTGTACCAGTACTGGTTAGGTACTCCGGATCTCCGGTTCGCTCTCTGGTCGCTACCAGACTGGCCGCGTCCGGAGCGTACCGGTCGTCGCGCGAGTTACGGAACACGCGTCGACGATATAGCGCGATAAGTGACGTTTCCGTCGGGGAAATACCGCTCGACATGCGGTCGCTTTTGAAATTCCACTAGTACCGGTCTGACGAAAAGCGCGTGTGAAGTTCGCCAAAACTTTTCCTCCACGAGTTCGGACGGTCATCATTCAATGTTTCATCGCCGCTCGGCGGATACGTCGTCTGCGGCTCCCGCGGGACCCGCGAATTTCATCTGACATTCAGTGTCTTGGTCGGACGATGAAATTACATCTGACTCTCCATCTTGACGAAGCTTAAGAATTCATGAAACTGAAGTCGGCGGAATCGTGTGTCGAATAAATTGTCGGCAATGGAGCGATGCGACTCGACGAAGTCACGCGACCGGCGTCGTACCCCCGAGAATCCAGAGTGAGTGTCCGCGATTATGTTCGACAGAGGGATTGCGGTTTCTCGACAATTTCGTCGAGTGCGGAAAGTGCATCGACGACGTAACGAAGTGCTGTCAACGTAAAGCCGAAATGTTGCGTGGGAGGAATTTGCGGCCGGAGTGGAGCCGAGGAGGTGGGTTTTGCGAAAGCACCGGTGGTTGCTTCGTTTTTTTTACCAAGTGGAAATTCAATGTGGCAAAGTTTTTCGAGTTGTGCTTTATAGGCTATAACTAAGCGGTCAACATCGTCTTTTATGAGTCGTGCTAGATGCGTATCTGGGAATTCTATACGAGGTTGTATAAAGCAGCCGATTTCCGACATCGGCCTCAATGATCATCCTGTGTTTTTCAATGATCGCCATTTGTTGGCGAACAACAAATGGCCCTTAGTTGTTGTTGAATGGTGACAAGAATTTGTACAGTGAATTTTAAAATCTCCACGAGAATATAGTTCGTATACTTTTTAAGCCGGTATTCTGCAAAACATCGCGATTCTGTAACTTTTAACAATTAATATAATTGCATTTTTCTTTTCATTAATTAGCCGAGTCGTTAATGTTCCACAGAAAATGAAACATTCATCAACAGTAACTACAAATTCTATTATAAATGCCCAATTACGTGTGTTATCCACGATTTGTATTAGTATAGTTTTATTCATTACTAAAGTCTTGTATCATCGCGATGTTTATCACTTATGTGACGTTTGTTTTTATCGATAAACGTGTATACATAAAAAACAGAAACAATTCCAAAACCCTTGTAAATCTTCGGGAAGCAGTCACGAAATGGCAACATTGTGATTGACGGAAAATTTCGATAAAAAGCAAACACGTGGTAAAAAGTGGGTGTTTTTGACGATGGCTTTGTATAGATAGGCTAACTAGAATAATGCAATATGATCCCACGTGTTTTATAGTATCAGGACTGAAATGTGATAGTCAGACCAAATCTGATCGTCAGAACTGTCTTCTTTCGTCAGTCCATATTGAACATATACGCGATATTTATTGAATAAAAATTCAACCATTGTACACAATCCTTCGTATACGTTGCGTATGAAAAGAGTATAAAAATATACGGGGAGAATATTATGATACCTGACTGTGATCAAAAGCTGAAAAGTCCATAAAATAACGAGAAATGATTTTTGATAATAAAAACAAATTTGAAAGAGACTGTAAATTACCGATGTATCGTATAACCAATGCAGTGCGTAAAAAATTACTAAACCCACAAATACAAGAGAGAGAAAAAAAACAACGTGGACCAACATCATATACAGGTAAAATGAAAGCCGATAAAAAGCCGTAAGTCAAAAAACATTTGAAGTATCGATAAAACAACAAAAAATAATGTAAGAAATTACGGAACAAATCCAACAGATAGAAAACGTGTATAAAGTAAGCGAATTTAAGTTAATAAAAGAAGAGTACACGTGACAAAGAGATCAATTACGGGGACAAATCGCAACGATATCAATTTGAAAAAAAAAAAAATAGGAATCGAAACAAAATTTTAGCATCACATTCTAAATACTTATTAAAAATTTGATAAAATGACAATCAGCAAAATTGGTTATGAACGCTCGCGCAAAAAAAAATCAAATAAAAATGAATGTATTGACACTGGGTATTAATAAAATTGGACTACTAATAATATTTTTCAAACCGTGTTTGTAATAAATCGACCCAATATATAGTATTGAAAGCATGTAGACGATAGCAATAAAATTTTACAACTGTTAATAATAATTATGTGATAAAGATCTAACCAAAACAAAAGTTTTAAAAAATGAACAAAATTGACAAAATGAGCGAAAGTGAATTGTTAAAAAATGGCAATAATGAATAAGTAAAAAACTGCATTGATGAAATGTATTCGTAAACAAGGAGAGTAACACACAAAATATTCATGAGAAATGATCAATGATCCATAATAGGACACTTTTTAATGAGTTCAATTATCAAAATAAATTGACAAACATCGATGCAAATGTAGAAGAAAATAAACGTTTCTAAACAAACAAAAAAATGACTGTAATAAGATGACAGTCAAAAGAAACTAAGGATAAGAAATCGATATAAATTGATAACAGTTAATAACGAAATAATTAATAAAGAATGAAAAAATGTATAATATTCAGTAAAAATTGCTAGTGGTTGCTCGAAAAATATTGATATAATTTGTAAGAAATCTAAGCAAACCCCCAAAAATAACGGACCCAGCAACAAGTTACAAAATATTTATGATGAACAAGACTTATACCTAGTTAACTCCAAAAAGAACAAAATTTTCGGAGTCACTCATAAAGTTCATAAAATTGTAAAATGAAGTAGACAATCTTAAATAAATTTTATGAGTTTCCCTATATCAAAAGTTATAAGAAAATAGTTGCATCCTAACAAGAATGAGTTACAATTCGTAAAAATACTTAAAGCAATAGAATAAGAAAAGCATTGCTGATGAATAATGAATATATAGTCGATCCAATATCAAACAAAACGTTTTGAAATTCACAATACAATATGCAGGAATGAAAAATTGTATGTTAAAGAATACGGATTACAATAAGAATTAAGTGAATAATTTAAAGCTGACAAAAATTAATTCACCGAAAATACAAAAAAGCGAAAAAATTTGATGAGAGTAAGATGGAAATTTGTGATAAGAGGGTATTGAAATAAAAAGAATGAAAACATTAATCGAATATACACAAATAAAAATAAAAGAAGTAAACAGAGTTACAAATTGAATTCCTGATAGAAAAACAAAACTTGACGTAAACATAAGGAAATGCTGTAATAATAGAAGTTCCGATGATAACATGAAAAAAAAAATTATATGAAAAAATTATGTTTGATGTCTTGATAATATCGAACAATGATTGTCAGGAATATAAGTAATTAATTGCAATTAATAGTGATCGATGTAAACATAAATAAAATCAATAACTATCGGTGATCATATTTCAAAAACGATGACATTATTAAACTCGTGGAGACAAAAAGAAGAAATTGACTAAAATCGATAAAAACAAAGAAAAGCAATTTAATTATGTTAAACAAAGAATAATCCTATTTTTTTAAGACGTATAAAATATTAATGAGGATTGGAAAGGAAATATATATATAAACAAGAATAACTAACATGAATCATAATTAATGCAAATCGAAAGTTTTCGATTTTGAAAGTCATTACTGATGATTGTTATTTTTGCAATCAACATTAGCATTAATGCTTATAGTAAATGTCTAAAACTTGAATTGCAGGTTGAAATAATAATGTTCCCATAGATATAGCTAATAGAATAAGTATTTCCTTAAATCATTCCTTATTGTAGATGGATGAAAAAAAAAATAATTACATCTGAATCCGATACGAAGAAATTTAAATTGAGGCTTAACTGGCACGAGCAAAGTCGAATGGTATCCGAATGCTTCGAATTGATAGAATAGTATGCATAAATAGTCCGACTCTGATATACGTACATCTTAACCAGATCCAATTACGATTTATCATATTCAATTCTTATTGAATTTAACATAACACAATCCGTTCTGATTGTAACTCTAATTGTTTTTAATTATCTGAACACCAGCGCATCATCAGCTACGAATAATGTTATACTAGGTCATTTTTAACAATGTTAATTGTTATGACATTAAAATTCTACCGTATTGACGATACTTCGAAGACCTCCATTATTCATTTTTTTCCCTGCGATTCTATAGCGGAAGTCTTATAACAATGTACAGTTGAGAAAATTAATATCCTTAAGCCGGAAGAACTATAAAAATTTGGCCAATGAAAAAGACAGCAAATGATCACGTTTTGTTCACGTTCGATGGAGGATAAATAAGGTACGTGATTGGGGTTCAATTCATGAATTAGTATACAAGTTAAAAATCTCATTTATCAAATTTGACTTCCAAGTCCAGAAACTTCCTTCTACACCGAAAAAAAAGTTTGGGGCTTACAACGATCATTTGGTTCTCCGAACAATTCTTCTTAGTTCAGGAACTTATACCGATAAGTATAAGTATCTCAGCAATACTAGTTTTGTGAAAGCAGTTATTTCGAACGTCAATGTTATGTAACCTTAAAAAACGCATTTAAAATTAATAATAAAAA